>JALAZF010000361.1:5082500-5382500 GCA_022829125.1 Lathyrus tuberosus
AACGTCAAACTTTTTCCCATCAAATGGCATCTCCCCAGGAAAATTCGGCGAGAAGTTTGAGGAAAATCGCTACGCATAGCGTCCCTTGTCAATAAAGTTTACTGATGGAAGAAACCCAGACCAGTTCCTTGGTAGGAAACCAGGATTGAGGGGAAGTTTAAATCAGAAACTTAGACCAGTTCCTTGGTAGGAAACCAGGATCGAGGGGAAGTTCATCTCAAAAGAAAACTGAGACCAGTTCCTTGGTAGGAAACCAGGATCGAGGGGAAGTTTACCTTTTCTAAGTATCATCGCTTAGCAAAAGAAGATGAATGCGTGAACTACCATTCATAACCACCATCAAAATTTTGGGTATTCCAATATTTAATCCTCTTGCACCCCGAATGGCCGAATACCTTCGTCATTCACACCTTCGGGTCAAAGAAGATTAAATAGGGGCATCTGTCATACCCAAAATTTTGACCACTAGGATTTCCCATCATTGTGTAAATCATCAGCACAATATGGATGTACCTTTGTGCCTCATCAATCTCCTCATGGAATTGTTGAGCATTCACTACAATCAAACTAGGGTTTCAAACCCTCTCAGAGCTTTTAGACAAATGATCAATCAAGGAATGACATGATCTTTAACTTGTCTAACCTCTTAAACATCCACAAAGGATCAAGAGGACTACCACATCAAGAATTAAGCACAAGAGTGCAACATTTCAAGTGGATCAAGCCTCAAGTTCATCTAATACAAAGTCAACTGACGCAGAAAGTCAAAGTTTGAATTTTGGTCAACTTTGAGCTTCACAAGCCATTACTCAAGAAAATATGATGGATGATTTAATTTGATCAAATTTAAATCAAGAAATCATGCAAAATTGCAAAATTGATCAAATTGAAAGAAACTTAGAAATTTTTTCTAAGTTAAAATCACGTTCAAGTGCACAACTTTTCAAGGTTGTAACTATTGATCCAAGCATCCATTGATTTTGAGTAAGAGCTACTTTTAAAGAGGGTATTTGATACTTCAACATTGTAGTAGGAATCAATTCAAAATATCATAAGGATTGAAAGATATAAGTGATCAAAGTTTGGAATTCTTAATGTCTGATGTTCTGACATTGCATATGACATCGCTAATATTTTTCCAACAAGAATGTCCCAACTTCAAGGATGTTTTTCTCCATGATCCAAGTTGATTCAAGCCAATCCTTGAACATCAAAGTTGAAGTACGTTATCTCAGCTTTCCAGAAAGTTATAGAACGTCCTTGTAGCATACTCGAGCTAGGAGATATGATTTTTGCAAAAAGCATTGATAAAGCAGAATTTTCATGACAGCTTTTAGGACAGATTTGACTACACAAGTTCAAGACCATTTTTGATGACTTTGCAAGCTGAACCGAGACCAAAGTCAAACATCAAAGTTAAAGTATATCATTAGGGCTTTCCAAAATGTATAAGAACTCCCATTAATTCAACTTGAGCAAGGAGTTATGAACCTCACAACATGCCTTGCTCGAGCTGATTTTTTAGGACAGATTTTGCGCCCTTTTCTTGTGCCACCCAATTTTCAAGCTTTGTCACCATGCAAGACAAGCATCAAAGATGCAATTCACTTCAACTCAAAATATCATAGTGGATTAAAAGATACAAGTGATTAAAGTTTGGAATTATTAATGTTCAATGTCTGATGTTCTGACATTGCATAGGACATCATTAATATTTTTCCAGCAAGAATGTCCCAACTTCAAGGATGTTTTTCTCCATGATCCAAGTTGATTCAAGCCAAACCTTGAACATCAAAGTTTAAGTACGTCATCTCAGCTTTCCAGAAAGTCCTAGAATGTCCATGTAGCATACTCGAACAGGGAGTTATGGATTTTACAAAAAGGCTTGCTGCAGCTGAATTTTTCATGGGACAGATTTGCACATTTCTTGTGCCACACGAATTTCCAAGCCTTGTCATCATCTTGGACACATCTGAGGATCAAATCTAAAGGGGACAATCACTGAGCCAAGCCTCCAAAGTCCTTGGAACAAGACGTAGCATGCTATTCCTAAAAATCCCTAAAAGAGGGACAAGACTCGAATTTTGGATTGAAGCATTTAATAGATGCTTAGAGGTTGCATGGACTGACACATTTGCAACTGAATTCAGTCAAGATTCCTCCAACAAGTAGGGAACCAAAGCTCTGTTCTCTAACCTCTAGTCAATGGCTAGAGGAGACTTGGATTTTCATTGGCCAACATTGGCCAAACCTCTGCTGCAGCCACCATTCACTATTGCTGCGAAAACAAACTTGCTTTACTATAAATAGAGCTCATTTGTGCTCAGTTTGAGTACACCAAAGCCATCAAACAGATGCTTTCCTCAAAATCTCTTCTTTCACCTCAAATTTGCCTTCCAAAGCAAGTAATTCTGAGTTTTTGAGCTTGAGAGCTTTTCCATTACAATCAATCACACACACATCTCATATATATCATATGTAAGCTGTGCAAACTATCACAAGTGATCTGTAATCACAAAATCACAAAATCACAAAGTCACTTCTCAGAACCTCAAAATGGCACTTTTTTGCATTTTTCAAGCCATGTCTTGATTCAGTCACTTACCAAACCAGATAAAACCTCAAACACTCTCCAAATATCATCCTTGAATCCCAAATGGTTCACAACATCTTGAACACCATTTGAGGGAGTTGCTATTTTGGTCACTTTTAACCCCTTTTGCAAGAAAGGGACAGTTTGTGTTTTTGCAGGTACCAGCTGATTCCAACCATCCTAAAAGCTTCTAAGAGGTCATTTGAGGGTGTCCAAAGCATCAAATCATTTCTGGAACAAATCACTTGGTAGGTTGCACAAAATCTCCAAAAAAAGAGGTAAAATTCATAACTTGAATTCTTTGAATCATGCTTTCCTTTGATGTCCACATACATGCATCATATTGAACAATTCTTGAAGCAAAAATGTAGTCCTTAATATGTATGTTATGATCCTCCTACTGTTTGCACTTTAACATGTTTATATGTGGAGTTTATGTTGTTTTAAACTTAAGGTGCAGATCTGGTTTTTTGCCTTGTATGTGCTGTACATTAAGTTTCAGTATGTATGAGTAATACCATTGGATTCCTTGCGAAAAATTGGTCAAGATAGGTTCTTACGGATTTCAATTTCGTTAAAAATTGAGAGAGTTATGAATGTTTGAAAATTTGATAAGCAAAGATGTTTAAACTTAAGGTGCAGATCTGGTTTTTTGCCTTGTGTGTGTTGTATATTAAGTTTCAGTATGTATGAGTAATACCATTGGATTCCTTGCGAAAAATTGGTCAAGATAGGTTCTTACGGATTTCAATTTCGTTAAAAATTGAGAGAGTTATGAATGTTTGAAAATTTGATAAGCAAAGATGTTTAAACTTAAGGTGCAGATCTGGTTTTTTGCCTTGTGTACGCTGTACATTAAGTTTCAGTATGTATGAGTGATACCATTGAATTCCTTGCGAAAAATTGGTCAAGATAGGCTCTTCCGAATCTTAATTCCGTTAAAAATTGAGAGAGTTATGAATGTTTGAAGTTTGATAAAAAGATGTTGAAAATCAAGGTGCAATTCTGGTTTTTGTCTGATGTTGAATGTGATGTTGTGACATCGTCCCTTTTCTCTTATACTCAAAACTCATGAGTGATGTCTCATGAGTGATGTTGTGACATCACATTCCTCTTTTTCTTAGTTTATCTTCAAAACTCAACCAATTCTTTTACATAGCAAAAATCATCATTTTCAAAATCTGTTTTACACACTTCTTATTCATACTCCATAATATTTTAATCCACCAAAAAATCACAAAAAATATTATTATTTGATATATTTTTAATATATTCAAAAATATTGTTTTAAATTGTTTTAAATGCTTTTAAAATGATTTCTTTTTCTTGATTTTTAAAACCAAAATGATTTTAAATATTCATGTGGATAAAATACTTTTTCATAAACCTTAATCACTGTTTATAACATGATTAATGATTTTATTTGATATTTTTTATCATTTTTTACTTGATTTTTCTTTGAAAAATGCCCTTTAAAAAATGAAATTAGGGTTTTTGATTAATTCAACCCTCATCAAACTTTTTCAAACACTCATGGGCCTCTAATAGAGTGTAAGTCCCATCCCTTTTGTAAATAAATATTTTGGGCCTCAGACATTGTATAAGTCCCTCTGTACATTTACAAAGTTCAGTGCGATCGTCGCCTTTTAACAAAAAAAAACCTTGGGCCTCTCCTTGAGCTATAAGACCCATTCAAAACTTTTGGGCCTCTAATAGAGTGTAAGACCCAATCCTTTTTTTGACCAAATCATTTTTGGGCCTCAGTGTATTGTATAAGTCCCGATACCGTAAAAAACAAACGGCGCGATCGTCGCCTTTTGAAAAACCATCTGGGCCTCTCCTTGAGCTATAAGACCCATTCAAAACTTTTGGGCCTCTAATAGAGTGTAAGACCCAATCCCCTTTTAACCAAAACATTTTGGGTCTCAGATATTGTATAAGCCCCTTTGCGTTAAAAGAAAACCTCGGCGCGATCGCCATTTTAAACGGAAAAATCATTTGGGCCTACCCTAGCCCCACTCTTTTTCTTTAAAACCTTTTTGGGCCTCTTGAGAGAGTGTAAGACCCATCCCTTTGTACAGAAAACCTTTTTGGGCCACAGTCACTTTTATAAGTCCCTCTGTACAAATTCAAACAGTGCGCTCACTGATAAAACGTTGGGCCTCTCCTTGAGCTGTAAGCCCCAAATCTTTCATTTTCAAAGCACTTTCTCCTTTGATTTTGAAATATACTGTTGTTTTCAATCTTTCTTTGTTGAACAACTAACCAAACAGCATGGAAGCTCTACAACCAAGTAAGTGTTTATCCGCTTTCATATACATATAACTGTATTGTGGGACTGTTTCGCTGTAAGTCTTCTTTCATAAACTCATATCAACTGTGTAATAATAGTATAAATATTTAGAGTTTCCCCGGAAACTACGTCTAGAACTAGGTGACGCCGTTTCGTTTATTCGTAGAAATAGACAACTAGATCCCCAATAGGATCACCAGATACAGTCTTCTCTTCGGCTGTCCTCATTAGGAATTATCAAGAAACTCTACTCCCAGAGATGAATGTATTTTCCGTGAATGACATCTTTGAGTTTCTTCCAAATTCTCGAACTTTCATGGCTTGATCTATTCCTTGTGAATAGCCTGTCTTGAATTTCTCGGGGTTTGGGGACCCACGGGCTTCTTAAAAGCATCGGCCTCCTCTTGGGCATCATACAAGGACCCACAGGCTTCCTAAAAGTAACCCCGCCTCCTCTTGGGCTTAGTACAAGGACCCTACGGCTTCTTAGAATTATTCACAGCCTCCTCTTAGGCTTCGTATAATGATCTATTCCTTCGGGAATGATAGCCTCCTCTTGGGCTTCGTACAATGACCGATCGGCTTCTTAAAAGTTTCCAGCCTCCTCTTGGGCTTCATACAAATTGTCCCGACGACCTCCTAGAGGTATAGGAACAGAAATTAGTCATCTGCATAGAACAATCCTTTCCGAGAGTCTACTACTGTTTCTTAAAGCATAGTACAAAAGATAAAACTCTAGACTTGGACAGTCTAATCTCCTTGAGTCTCAAAGACATTCTCAAGTGACCCCTTCGTTAAATAGGAAGAAAACCCGTAGACTCGGACAGTCTCAATACCCTTCGGATTTCCCACTTCCTTAAAGAACACGAATGACCCGGATCCTCGAATCAAATCCTTGAGTACAACATTGCTCATATAAGAACTGATTTTCTCTTTAAATCAGTATACTGGACCTGTCACTCAACTGAAACAGTAACCATAGCCTCCTCTTAGGCTTTGTATAATGATCCTTCTTCAGTGAAGTTAGCCTCCTCTTGGGCTTTGTACAATGATCCTCCCCAGCGGAATCAAACAAAGTTCAGCCTCTCTCTCGGGCTTTGTACGAGACACATAAGATACTCCCTCGTTGAGTCAATCACCCTTTCGCCTCCATCTCGGGCTTTATACGAGATACAAAAAGGTTCTTATTGATCCAAACAAACAACAGCCTCCATCTCAGGCTTCGTACGAGATACAAAAAAAATCTCTTGTTGAGTCAAATAGCCTCCATCTCGGGCTTTATACCAGATACCAAAAGATTCCCTCGTTGAATCAAAACCTTTTAGCCTCTCTCTCGGGCTTTGTACGAGACACATATTAGCCTCCTCTTAGGCTTTGTATAAGAAAACCACTGGTTGATCCAATCAACCTTTTAGCATCAAAGTTGTGCCTCGTTCACAGTACACAAACATCAACAACTCCTTCCCTTTCATCTAATCGCTGTAAGCGGCAAGCCTCTGGATCATCTACATCCATGCCACTGTCCCTCTTTTAGCATGAGAAATTCCTAAGGAAAGATGGCATTGCTCTACACTGAGTTAAAGTCTTCTCCTTCAGGTTAAAACCCCCTATAAAGGAAATTATGGCATTGCTAGGATCCGCGTATCCCGGTTAAAGTAATCCTCCTTTATAATCAGTCACCCAAAAGTTATGACAAACAGACCCCTTCAGAGATGACAAATTCTCTCTAAGGTCAACACTTTTAGCTTCATATCTTGGGCTTTGAACAAGATACAAATCACCTTTAGCTTCACATCTTGGGCTTTGAACAAGATACAAACCACATTTCGCTTCACGTCTTGGGCTTTGAACAAGACACCAAAACAACCATTTCCTCCCATTGAATAGGAGGAACTATGAACGCTCTGATTTCCCTGTTTCGGAAAAACGAGAATACGTGGGCATAAGATTGAAAGAAAAATCTTAGCGATCACACTAAACAAAAACCCAAAATCCCATACTCTCATACAATCGTCCTAACATCCTAACCGATAGCCTAAAGCACCCCTTCGTCAACAAAATAACCTAGGAGAAACCCCGAATCTTTGTAGCATCTGTAAACCAACAGTTTTGACTATTTAACCTCAGTTTGCAACCAGGGTTAGTTGGAGACATCTATTTACCTTCCTTCATCAGCTTTAATAGGATAAAAAATGAATCGAGTTGTAGTACCAGAGCGATCGTGCTTCGCAACCACATCCAAAAAATCACTCGCTACAGGTACAAAAATCACTCCGCTAGTTGTTTTGCTTTCCTGGGAGGAGCTGATGATAATGAGTACAGGTACAAAAATCACCCTAGTATAAACCTTTGGGGATGGGTAGAGCCTTGACTTCATGACAACGACCCTTTGACCCCATGTTTTTTCTATGTTTTTGTGTGCTGCATTCATGCATTCATTTAAAAAACATTAAAACAAGAAAAAATTTCTCTTCTAGTCTCTCTGTTTTTCAAATTAAACTAAGATTGTGATTGCAAATATCAGAGAAAAGGATTGCGCTAATGGATTTTGGTAGAAGGAGAACTCATAAGTACACCTTCAGGATTCCAAAACTAGAGGATTTGAGAGGTTTGGCGAGGATGATCACAAACCAAGAGGCCTTCAGAGCCAAGCACAGAGGTCTGCTACCTCTGTTAAGGGTCCATGTGATTGAGGGAATCATGGACGCGCTCGTTCAATTCTACGATCCGGTTTATCACTGTTTCACATTCCCGGATTACCAGCTCGCACCAACGTTGGAGGAGTATTCTCATCTGATTGATTTACATATCATAGATCAAGCTCCATTTTCTGGACTGGAAGAAATTCCAAAGAATCAGACCATTGCAAGAGCAATTCATTTGGACGAGTCTGAGGTCAGGATTCACATGACTACTAAGGGTGGCATACAAGGTTTGCCAGCCCAATTCTTAACAAAGAAAGCTCTGTATTTCGCTAGTATAGGGAACGAGACTGCTTTTGAAAGCATCTTTGTCTTGCTCACCTACGGGTTATTTTTGTTTCCCAACATTAATAATTTCGTCGATATCAACTCCATTTAGGTTTTTCTCATTGGAAACCCTGTGCCGACTTTGCTCGCAGATGTATATCATTCTGTACACTTAGGGAATTTGTACAGTGGAGGGGAGATCACATGTTGTGTACCTCTGTTTTATAAATGGTTTATCTCCCATTTACCTAAGTCTGCTGCTTTCTAGGATCATAAGAGTGCCTTGCGCTGGTCGCAGAAGATCATGTCTCTCACCAACTCTGACATAGATTGGTGTAATAGGATCTATGATGGAATCAGAATCATTGATCGTTGTGGAAACTTTCCCAACGTACCCCTTATAGGAACTAAGGGAGGAATCAACTATCATCCAGTTCTCGTTCGTCGTCAATTTGGATACCCGATGAGGCATATTCCGCTGAATGCTCATCTGGAAGGTATTTTCTTCAAGGAAGGAGAAAACAACAGGGCACTAAAGATGGAAATAGTGCACGCTTGGAAACATGTGCATAAGAAAGGACGAGAGTCTCTGGGAAAACCGGACTGTGTCTCGGTGGAGCCTTATCTCCATTGGGTACAAGCTAGAGCTCTCAAGCTAAAAATGCCTTATCCTCGTTACAGAATTCTTCCGCCGAGGGAATCTGTCATGTATTTCATGACGGAAACTGAAAAGCTTCAGGTTACTCTCAACAAAGTTCAAAAGGAGAGAAGGTCTTGGAAGAACAAGTACCGCACCCTCGACATAGAGTGCATCAAAATACAGCAATTACTGAAAGAGAAAGATGCTCTGATCGAGATTTTAGAGCAACATGCTGTAGAGAATCAAGATGACCAAAGGAATTTGCTCACTCCTTTCACCTGGCAAAGGAATGACAACCCGACAACGGCCCAAGAGCCCCGGTCAAAGAAAAGGAAAATACCATAATCAGCACCCAGTTTCTCCTCAGAGAGGACTCGGGACCCATTAGCTTAGGTTTCTGTTTCTGCAATTTGTAATCTACTGTATTTTCGTTTCCACAATCCTTTGAATTCAATAAAAAGGGGTTTCCCCACTGTTTGATATTTGCAATCTAATTGTCGAAGTTTATTTTGATTAAACCAAAAAACAATTAATATAATCATTGCATTCATTATTCTCACATCACGTATTCTTCTTCCCTACGAATCTCACGTTTGTATCTCGGTTCTAGAGTCAAACTGCCTCATTCGTATAATACTCGGGCCAATTGTCAGAAAAAGATGGATGATCTTGAGGAAGAAAACAGAGAGTTGAAAGAAGAGATCGACGGTCTGAGAGAGGATATGAGAAAGCTTCGTAATGACATGCAAGCCATGGCAGAAGCTCAGATACAAAGGACTGTGATCTCAGAGATCACCTCAGTGCCCATAGTGGAGAAGAATGATCCTAGGTATCAGATGCCAAAAGATCGTCCCTGGGGCATGCCTGTTAACTATATCCCGGAAGGATATGTTCCGCCAATCGCTGAAGATCAGGGAATCATAACAGAAGCCGCTGGGCCTGAAGGTTACAAACTTCGGGAAAGCGAAGATGCCAGAGGCATACTGAAGACTCCTGAAGGTTACAAACTTCGGGAAACGCCAAGATTCGCTGCCGTAGTCACGGTACCACCCCTTGTGGTGCACACTGTCCCGGAAGGACAGATTCCACAGATACCTTCTGGTAAAAAGGAAACCATGTTCGACAGAATGGATGAATTCCAGGAGCAATTCTTGGAAATGTAGAAAGAAATGCAAGCCATTCGCGGTCAGGATTTATTTGGAAAGGACGCCGCAGACCTCTGCTTGGTCCCCAATGTGAAAGTCCCGCACAAATTTCAAGTGCCCGACTTTGAAAAGTACAAGGGTAACTCTTGCCCTCAGAGCCATCTGGTGATGTACGCTCGACGAATGTCAGCTCAGACGGAGAATCAAGACCTATTGATTCACTACTTTCAGGATAGTTTAACCGGTGTCGCATTAAAATGGTACATGGGTTTAAACCGTGCTACGATCAGTACATTCAGAGATCTTGGTACTGCCTTCGTCCAACAATACAAATACAATTTGGACATGGCACCGGACAGAGATCAACTCAGATCAATGTCACAAAAGGACAAGGAAACCTTAAGGAGTACGCCCAGAGATGGCGTGAAATTGCCGCTCAGATTTGTCCACCTCTTGAGGAAGAAGAGATGACAAAGATCTTCTTAAAGACCTTAAGCTCATTTTACTATGACCGAATGGTTGCCAGTGCACCCAGTGACTTCACCGAAATGGTCGGCATGGGCGTACGTCTTGAGGAAGTCGTCTGAGAGGGACGTTTGGTAAAAGACACTGGATCGACGAGCGGTACTAAAAAATACGGTAGTACTCACCCTAAGAAAAAAGAGCAAGATATTGGGAATATCTCTCTCGGAAAGCAAAGGCGACGTTATCAGCCGGTAGCAGCTGTAACTCCTGCTATCAGCCCTGCGCCTATTCCTACGTATCAATCTCAGGTTGCGCAGAGCCAACCTAATCAGCAAAGGACACAACTGCCTCTTTAGCAGGCTCGTCCTCCATATAACAACAACCGTACAACACGACCATCAGGGTTTGATCTTATACCCATGTTGTACGCAGAACTATTTTCGTTACTACTAGCTAAGGGGCACATCCAGACTAAGTTTCCTCTTACAGTACCGGAAAATCCGCCTTTTTGGTTTAAGGTGGATCAAACATGCCCTTATCATCAAGGAGGATCAGGGCATAACATAGAGAACTGTCCCAGTTTCAAATCTGACGTGCAAAAGCTTGTTAGGAGCGGGCTCTTATCTTTCAAAGATACGAATCCCAATGTTCTCACAAACCCGCTGCCTCAACATGAGAAATCTGCAGTCAACCTGATTGAGAAAGAATTTAACAACGTCTATCAAATTCACGATGTACTCTTGTTGAAAACCAATCTGGTCAAGATGCATTGTAGACAGAGTGGGTATGGCCATGTGCCACCTCATAATTATCATCAGTGTGATATCTGCTCTAAAGACAATCAAGGATGTTCTGTGGTGCAAACAGTTCTACAGGAACAGATGGATCTCGGATGGATCCAAGAGCACCGGGTTCGTGGAGTTAACATGGTCTATACGAACTCCAACGTCATTCAGAACCACGACATCTGTGCAATGAATGTCAGTTTGGTGGCGATGCACTCAAGGTAAAGCCAGTATCATAATCTGCCACGACACGATTACAGTTCTTGTCTGACTTGCTCGGTAAATAAACAGGGATGCTCTTTCATACAGGAGGCCCTCCAGCGTCAAATGGATCTTGGATGGATCCAATACTACCATGATAGGAATCCTTATCAGATCAACATGGTTTAGATCTTCGATATTCGCGTGATGAATACCAACCTGGTAGAGTTACATGCCGAGCAGGTCCGACTCGAATTCTTAATATCACACGACTATCAAAGTTGTAAAGTAGGTTGCGAAAACGAACGAGGTTGTACCCTTGTCCAGGGAGCACTTCAGCACTTGTTAAATCACTGGTGGATGCCAATCTATATGGATGAATATACTCAGCAGATTAGTATCAATAACGGGAATCCCACTCGGCGTCAAAGTCAGGATGTCCGATCTGTGGAAGCTAACTTAGTGAGGTTGCATTGTATTCAAAGTGGGCGTGGCCAGGTGCCACCACACAATTATGACCGTTGTAGTGTCTGTTCAGAAAGTAACCAAGGGTGTTACCTTATGAGAGCAGCTCTTCAGGGTCAGGTGGATCGTGGAGAGATTAGCCCATATCCGGGTTCTGGACCCATCAACTGGACGCCGAACTACCTTTCCGATCAAGTTGAGGATGTTGTCACAATCTCTGGTCATCACCAGACCAGGGATGTTTTTGCCATTATCCCTCTACTTGACGAATCTAAATTTCCCAACTGGGAACGGATCGAGATTACTTACGATGGTCAGAAAAATAAGAAGGCTCTCGTAGTCATTTATCTGCCGGGACCACTACCATATGAATCAACTAAATACGGTGCAACGACAATTGAAAATGGAACTCCATTACCCTCCATTGTGAATATTGCAGACATCAGCTGTGTAACACGGAGCGGTCGAATCTTCAACCGAGGAGTTGAAGAACCTAACAAAGAAAAGGAACTTCAGACAGAAGCTCCCGATCCATCAGTCGGTCAATCCAGTAATCCCGACCTTTCGAAAAAAGATGATGAGATGCTGAAGCTCATCCAAAGGAGTGAATATAACATTGTTGATTAGCTGTTACAGACTCCTTCAAAGATCTCAGTATTATTACTGTTACTCAGTTCAGAAGCCCACAGGGAGGCTCTACAGAAAGTCTTGGAGCAAGCCTTTGTAGAACAGGATGTAACAATCAGACAGTTCGATAGTATTGTCTCTAACATCACTTCCTGCAACAATTTGGGATTTAGTGATGAGGAATTACCTGAAGAGGGTCGTCGTCATAACATGGTACTCAATATCACAGTTAACTGCCAGGACGATGCTTTAGCCAGCGTACTGGTAGACACAGGGTCAGCCCTGAATGTTATGCCAAAGTCCACTTTGATGAAATTATCATTCAAAGGCCCTCCGATGAGAGTCAGCGAGGTTGTCGTCAAAGCATTCGACGGATCCAGAAAAACGGTTATCGGCGAAGTTGATCATCCCATAACTATCGGTCCTCACACTTTCTAAGTCACTTTCCAGGTCATGGACATCCGGGCAACATACAGTTGTTTATTAGGAAGACCTTCGATACATCAGGCTGGAGTGGTCACTTCAACCCTCCACCAAAAGCTAAAGTTCGTCCAGAACGATCAACTTGTCACAGTCTGTGGAGAACAGGCCTTGCTCGTGAGTAACTTATCGTCGTCTACTGGTATAGAACCCGAGGAGGTTATTGGAACTCAGTTCCAAGCACTATCGGTGAGCAAGGACAATCAATCAAGAGGAGGAACCTCGATTTCCTCATACAAAGATGCTATCAAAGCGGTCGATAATATCGACACAACCGGATGGGGACAGCTTGTCATTCCTACTAGCAATACAACAAAGAAGGGTCTTGGTTTTTCTGCAACCTGTACCCGGACAGCTGCTAACGATGAAAGTATTCATCCCATTCAGAACTTCTTCCACAGTGGAGGTTTCCTTCACCCAGTGTTTCAAGCAGTACATGCTATCAATGAGGAAGATCCCTCTGACACAGATGAAGAACCTTAACGAGGACGGTTATATGTCTCAGGAAGAGGTGCCTATACCATTTTGCTATCCCGCACAGAGTCTGAGATTTATACCACGGTCAGACGTCGAAATGATATATGGAGATTGTGATCCAGAAGGATGTCGTGCTCCGCCAAATTCATTAGAGGAAGACACTCTGATGAAAGACAACTTTGACCACAATTACTATGGCCCAATGGATGGTCTGCCAATGTGGCAACCTTATCCAGGAGGTTTGAGGCAAGAAAGTCAGCCGAACAATGAAAGTTAGCTGACCATCATTGAACAGAATACCTGTGTCCCCACCATGTCATGGGATCAACACTCAGGTCATTCAGAAACTACTCAACATGATGATGAATTTGCAACATTTGCAGGACTTGAATTCATCAACTATGCTTTTCCCGAGGTCAATGTCATCGAGAGGGATGACTCCTCCAGTTCGAAAGAAGTGTGGGACACCTTGGGACAACCGAGTGGAAAATACGACTTCATGGTCAAGTACACCGCTCCCGAAAGCTCTCGTATCAAGCTCGAAAATATCCAGCCAACTGGATGGAGAGATACAGCTGAGAGCACAAATGCTATGCAAAATGCAACAGAGGAATTCTCCTACGACAACTTTGCCTGGGAGACAGATTCCAATGATCCCGCTCCACCAGAAATCAGCGTTATTTCTGAAGACAAATCAAGGAAGGTGCCAGACTTTGTGATTCACCAAGGAGTTCGCCGCCAGTGGGTTGTTGTTGATGTTCCGAAGGCCATTCATCAGTCAAAGTAATTGCCATCTTTTAACCTTTCACCCTGCCCAGGTGAAACGGATGTTTTGATAGGGCCCGCTTTCTGTAAATTTCCCTCTTCGCTTTGCCCGAAGCGACAGAGTTTTGTTTTATAGGGTTGTAGTTTCAAGAATCGACTTGTTCATTAATAAAATAACGTCGTTCTGTAATTTCCGCATTAATTGCTGTTTTCTCTTTTTGCTTTCTAAGAAATTGGTAATCCTAAAAAACAAAACAATAATAAAAACAAGCAGTAAAAGAAATACACTGCACACACTTGCATTTTCTCTACCTCTTCTAAACACAAATCATCACGTCATACAGATTGCTTGTTTTAAACCCAGTTGAAACATACGATCCGATGCCTTCTCCCGACTTTGGGTTCCCGGTATTTGGGGCTGAAGAAGAAGTTGACAATGAAATTCCAGAAGAGATCTCCCGACTACCCAGATAAGAGGAAAGGTCCATTGAACCTCACAAAGAGCCGTTGGAAATGGTAAACTTGGGTTCAGAAAAAGAGAGAAAAGAAATCAGGATTGGGGCACTGCTCAGTCCAACTGCCAGAGAGGGTTTGATAAAGCCTCTCAGAGAATTTCCCATTGTATTCGCTTGGTCCTATCAGGATATGCCAGGGTTGGATACCAGCATCGTGGAACATCACCTACCGTTAAGATCGGAATGTCCGCCAGTAAAGCAAAGGTTAAGACGGACTCACCCGGACATGGCCATCAAAATCAAAGAGGAGGTACAGAAATAGATTGACGCGGGTTTCCTCGCTACATCTGAATATCCTCAATGGTTAGCCAACATCGTACCCGTTCCCAAAAAGGACGGAAAGGTCAGAATGTGTGTTGATTACAGAGATCTGAATAAGGCAAGTCCAAAAGACGACTTTCCTTTACCACAGATTGACATGCTGGTAGACAGCACAGCAAAGTTCAAAATTTTCTCCTTCATGGATGGATTCTCGGGCTATAACCAGATCAAAATGGCGCCGAAAGACATGGAGAAAACTTCGTTCATTACCCCATGGGGTACCTTTTGTTACAAGGTAATGTCGTTCGGTTTGAAGAATGCCGGGGCAACCTATCAAAGGGCCATGACTACTCTTTTTCATGACATGATACACAAAGAAATTGAGGTATATGTCGATGATATGATTGCAAAATCTAAGACAGAAGAGGAGCATGTGACCCACCTGTCGAAACTATTCGAGCGTTTGAGGAAGTACAAACTCCGCTTGAATCCCAACAAGTGCACCTTCGGTGTCCGTTCAGGGAAACTACTAGGGTTCATCGTCAGCCAGAAAGGAATTAAGGTCGATCCTGACAAGGTCAAGGCCATTCGAGAAATGCCTTCTCCGAAAACTGAAAAACAAGTCAGAGGATTCTTGGGACGTTTGAACTACATCTCCAGATTCATATTCCTCATGACCGCGACATGCGCGCCAATCTTCAAACTACTCAAGAAGATACAATCATTTCTCACTGATTCGTGAGGCAAATGGACTCCGAATTATGATGGCCCCTATGTGGTCACGAAAGCTTTCTCAGGCGGCGCCTTGAGACTTGCCACCATGGACGGAGAAGAATTTGCCTACCCCACGAATGTTGATGTAGTCAAGAAATACTTCGTCTAAATTAAAAAAAAAACGTCTCGGTGGATTGAAAACCCGAAAGGGCGGTCCAGGCAAAAGTTAGAGACATGAAAAAAAATCATCTCGTTGGATTGGAAACATCAAAGTACAATCCAGGCAAAAATTAGGGATAATGGCAAGTAACTATGTTCAACAGAGGCAAGTCCCTCAGCAGCAGCAGTTATACCATCCATCGGAGGAAAATTCCAGTCAAGGTCATCTTCGACAGAAGCTCAGGATGCCCAGAATTCAAAGTTGGTAGAAGGATAGTGGTCGTTATGTTTCAATGTAGCCCTTTTCCCTGTAAATTACCATTTTCAAACTTTGTATATACTCTTTGGAATCACGCGTTTGGCTGATCTCCTTCTTATAAATAAAATTTGAGCCTTAGTGCTTTTGTTTGTAATTTTCATTTGTTTTAGCTTTACAGAATGACGTTTTTTAACATGATTAACGATTCTTGAAATGAAACAAAAATGAATTTACTTGTTAAAATTTTTCTGCTTTAAAATAAAGATGGCAATTTCTTTTGACTGTTGAACATCAAAAGAGCATCAACCGCTTCTCCGGAAGTAAGCAAACTTCAAAGTGCAGAATCAAAGTACTCCTTCTACGCCAGTGCGCCTGAATGAAGGATCAATGGTGTCGGATGCGACTATTCCTTCTGATACCCTCGGCCAAGTTCTTATCTCCTAAGCCCGACCAACATGGCTCCCAACAGGGACTATCTTTCCTAAGCAAGGTGGAATTGCTATTCTGAACCAGCGGTACTTCTTCGCCCCCGCGATGGCCGAGTATCCAGTCATGTTCATTTTTTTTAGTTGGTATGTCGCGTCAGTTTTGTCAGCATAAACATACATACATCATGCATTCTGTTTGCATTCTCATTCATATTGCATCACTATCACTCCAGTCGGTCTTATCCCTAGTGATAGCTGTCCTCTCGGTCAAGTTGTTAGTTCTTCCCTCGATTAAGAAATGTTGTGTTTGAACGATCTCTCCTCCAGTTTATTTCTGGATTGAAGTTGGGTCCTTGACCACTTTGATAACTGGAACCTCTGAAAAGCCAGAGAAGCTTTCTACAAATGTCACTCTTCGCCATTGAAGATGATATCCTTGCTTTCCCGGATTAAGGAAAATCCCCAGAGAAAGCCTCTGAAACAGAGATTCAGCAATACAGCAATTTATCTCTGAAACACCGCTGATGAAAAGGTCCTCGACACCTAAAAATTGGACCCCATCATATGGCATTTCTCCGGGAAGATCCCGAGAAAAGTATGATGTAAGATCCCAAGCAGAAGCAGCCTCTCAAGAGACTCACTTTCCCCAGATAGAGTCGACAAATGGCGTCTCCAACAGAGAAGTTTGTGCACCTCTACAACTCAGACGATTGGGCTCCTCAGCGAGTCTAACGTCAAACTTTTTCCCATCAAATGGCATCTCCCCAGGAAAATTCGGCGAGAAGTTTGAGGAAAATCGCTACGCATAGCGTCCCTTGTCAATAAAGTTTACTGACGGAAGAAACCCATACCAGTTCCTTGGTAGGAAACCAGGATCGAGGGGAAGTTTAAATCAGAAACTTAGACCAGTTCCTTGGTAGGAAACCAGGATCGAGGGGAAGTTCATCTCAAAAGAAAACTGAGACCAGTTCCTTGGTAGGAAACTAGGATCGAGGGGAAGTTTACCTTTTCTAAGTATCATCGCTTAGCAAAAGAAGATGAATGCGTGAACTACCATTCATAACCACCATCAAAATTTCGGGTATTCCGATATTTAATCCTCTTCCACCCCGAATGCCCGAATACCTTCGTCATTCACACCTTCGGGTCCAAGAAGATTAAATAGGGGCATCTGTCATACCCCAAATTTTGACCAGTAAGATTTCCCATCATTGTGTAAATCATCAGCACAATATGGATGTACCTTTGTGCCTCACCAATCTCCTCAAGGAATTGTTGAGCATTCACTACAATCAAACTAGGATTTCAAACCCTCTCAGAGCTTTTAGACAAATGATCAATTAAGGAATGACATGATCTTCAACTTGTCTAACCTCTTAAACATCCACAAAGGATCAAGAGGACTGCCACATCAAGAATTAAGCACAAGAGTGCAACTTTTCAAGTGGATCAAGCCACAAGTTCATCTAATACAAAGTCAACTGACGTAGAAAGTCAAAGTTTGACTTTTGGTCAACTTTGAGCTTCACAAGCCATTACTCAAGAAAATATGATGGATGATTTAATTTGATCAAATTTAAATCAAGAAATCATGCAAAATTGCAAAATTGATCAAATTGAAAGAAACTTAGAAATTTTTTCTAAGTTAAAATCACGTTCAAGTGCACAACTTTTCAAGGTTGTAACTATTGATCCAAGCATCCATTGATTTTGAGTAAGAGCTACTTTTAAAGAGGGTATTTGATACTTCAACATTATAGAAGGAATCAATTCAAAATATCATAAGGATTGAAAGATATAAGTGTTCAAAGTTTGGAATTCTTAATGTCTGATGTTCTGACATTGCATATGACATCGCTAATATTTTTCCAGCAAGAATGTCCCAACTTCAAGGATGTTTTTCTCCATGATCCAAGTTGATTCAAGCCAAACCTTGAACATCAAAGTTGAAGTACGTTATCTTAGCTTTCCAGAAAGTTGTAGAACGTCCTTGTAGCATACTCGAGCTAGGAGATATGATTTTTGCAAAAAGCATTGATAAAGCAGAATTTTCATGACAGCTTTTAGGACAGATTTGACTACATAAGTTCAAGACCATTTTTGATGACTTTGCAAGCTGAACCGAGACCAAAGTCAAACATCAAAGTTAAAGTATGTCATTAGGGCTTTCCAAAATGTATAAGAACTCCCATTAATTCAACTTGAGCAAGGAGTTATGAACCTCACAACATGCCATGCTCGAGCTGATTTTTTAGGACAGATTTTGCGCACTTTTCTTGTGCCACCCAATTTTCAAGCTTTGTCACCATGCAAGACAAGCATCAAAGATGCAATTCACTTCAACTCAAAATATCATAGTGGATTAAAAGATACAAGTGATTAAAGTTTGGAATTATTAATGTTCAATGTCTGATGTTCTGACATTGCATAGGACATCATTAATATTTTTCCAGCAAGAATGTCCCAACTTCAAGGATGTTTTTCTCCATGATCCAAGTTGATTCAAGCCAAACCTTGAACATCAAAGTTGAAGTACATCATCTCAGATTTCCAGAAAGTCCTAGAATGTCCATGTAGCATACTCGAGCAGGGAGTTATGGATTTTACAAAAAGGCTTGCTGCAGCTGAATTTTTCATGGGACAGATTTGCACATTTCTTGTGCCACACGAATTTCCAAGCCTTGTCATCATCTTGGACACATCTGAGGATCAAATATAAAGGGGACAATCACTGAGCCAAGCCTCCAAAGTCCTTGGAACAAGAAGTAGCATGCTATTCCTAAAAATCCCTAAAAGAGGGACAAGACTCCAATTTTGGATTGAAGCATTTAATAGATGCTTAGAGGTGGCATGGACTGACACATTTGCAACTGAATTCAGTCAAGATTCCTCCAACAAGTAGGGAACCAAAGATCTGTGCTCTAACCTCTAGTCAATGGCTAGAGGAGACTTGGATTTTCATTGGCAAACATTGGCCAAACCTCTGCTGCAGCCACCATTCACTATTGCTGCGAAAACAAACTTGCTCTACTATAAATAGAGCTCATTTGTGCTCAGTTTGAGTACACCAAAGCCATCAAACAGATGCTTTCCTCAAAATCTCGTCTTTCACCTCAAATTTGCCTTCCAAAGCAAGTAATTCTGAGTTTTTGAGCTTGAGAGCTTTTCCATTACAATTAATCACACACACACCTCATATATATCATATGTAAGCTGTGCAAACTATCACAAGTGACCTGTAATCACAAAATCACAAAATCACAAAGTCACTTCTCAAAACCTCAAAATGGCACTTTTTTGCATTTTTCAAGCCATGTCTTGATTCATTCACTTACCGAACCAGATAAAACCTCAAACACACTCCAAATATCATCCTTGAACTATCCCAAATGGTTCCCAACATCTGGAACACCATTTGAGGGAGTTGCTATTTTGGTCACTTTTAACCCCTTTTGCAAGAAAGGGACAATTTGTGTTTTTGCAGGTACCAGCTGATTCCAACCATCCTAAAAGCTTCTAAGAGGTCATTTGAGGGTGTCCAAAGCATCAAATCATTTCTGGAACAAATCACTTGGTAGGTTGCACAAAATCTCCAAAAAAAGAGGTAAAATTCATAACTTGAATTCTTTGAATCATGCTTTCCTTTGATGTCCACATACATGCATCATATTGAACAATTCTTGAAGCAAAAATGTAGTCCTTAATATGTATGTTATGATCCTCCTACTGTTTGCACTTTAACATGTTTATATGTGGAGTTTATGTTGTTTTAAACTTAAGGTGCAGATCTGGTTTTTTGCCTTGTGTGTGATGTACATTAAGTTTCAGTATGTATGAGTAATACCATTGGATTCCTTGCGAAAAATTGGTCAAGATAGGTTCTTACGGATTTCAATTTCGTTAAAAATTGAGAGAGTTATGAATGTTTGAAAATTTGATAAGCAAAGATGTTTAAACTTAAGGTGCAGATCTGGTTTTTTGCCTTGTGTATGCTGTACATTAAGTTTCAGTATGTATGAGTGATACCATTGGATTCCTTGCGAAAAATTGGTCAAGATAGGCTCTTCCGGATCTTAATTCCGTTAAAAATTGAGAGAGTTATGAATGTTTGAAGTTTGATAAAAAGATGTTGAAAATCAAGGTGCAATTCTGGTTTTTGTCTGATGTTGAATGTGATGTTGTGACATCGTCCCTTTTCTCTTATACTCAAAACTCATGAGTGATGTCTCATGAGTGATGTTGTGACATCACATTCCTCTTTTTCTTAGTTTATCTTCAAAACTCAACCAATTCTTTTACATAGCAAAAATCATCATTTTCAAAATCTGTTTTACACACTTCTTATTCATACTCCATAATAATTTAATCCACCAAAAATTCACAAAAAATATTATTATTTGATATATTTTTAATATATTCAAAAATATTGTTTTAAATGCTTTTAAAATGATTTCTTTTTCTTGATTTTTAAAACCAAAATGATTTTAAATATTCATGTGGATTAAATACTTTTTCATAAACCTTAATCACTGTTTATAACATGATTAATGATTTTATTTGATATTTTTTATCATTTTTTACTTGATTTTTCTTTGAAAAATGCCCTTTAAAAAATGAAATTAGGGTTTTTGATTAATTCAACCCTCATCAAACTTTTTCAAACACTCATGGGCCTCTAATAGAGTGTAAGTCCCATCTCTTTTGTAAATAAATATTTTGGGCCTCAGCCATTGTATAAGTCCCTATGTACATTTACAAAGTTCGGCGCGATCGTCGTCTTTTAACAAAAAAAAACCTTGGGCCTCTCCTTGAGCTATAAGACTCATTCAAAACTTTTGGGCCTCTAATAGAGTGTAAGACCCAATCCTTTTTTTGACCAAATCATTTTTGGGCCTCAGTGTATTGTATAAGTCCTGATACCGTCAAAAACAAACGGCGCGATCGTCGCCTTTTGAAAAACCATCTGGGCCTCTCCTTGAGCTATAAGACCCATTCAAAACTTTTGGGCCTCTAATAGAGTGTAAGACCCAATCCCCTTTTAACCAAAACATTTTGGGCCTCAGATATTGTATAAGCCCCTTTGCGTTAAAAGAAAACCTCGGCGCGATCGCCATTTTAAACGGAAAAATCATTTGGGCCTACCCTAGCCCCACTCTTTTTCTTTAAAACCTTTTTGGGCCTCTTGAGAGAGTGTAAGACCCATCCCTTTGTACAGAAAACCTTTTTGGGCCACAGTCACTTTTATAAGTCCCTCTGTACAAATTCAAACGGTGCGCTCACTGATAAAACGTTGGGCCTCTCCTTGAGCTGTAAGCCCCAAATATTTCATTTTCAAAGCACTTTCTCCTTTGATTTTGAAATATACTGTTGTTTTCAATCTTTCTTTGTTGAACAACTAACCAAACAGCATGGAAGCTCTACAACCGAGTAAGTGTTTATCCGCTTTCATTTACCGCTTTCATATACATATAACTGTATTGTGGGACTGTTTCGCTGTAAGTCTTCTTTCATAAACTCATATCAACTGTGTAATAATAGTATAGATATTTAGAGTTTCCCCGACAACTACGTCTAGAACTAGGTGACGCCGTTTCGTTTATTCGTAGAAATAGACAACTAGATCCCCAATAGGATCACCAGATACAGTCTTCTCTTCGGCTGTCCTCATTAGGAATTGTCAAGAAACTCTACTCCCAGAGATGAATGTATTCTACGTGAATGGCATCTTTGAGTTTCTTCCAAATTCTCGAACTTTCATGGCTTGATATATTCCTTGTGAATAGCCTGTCTTGAATTTCTCGGGGTTTGGGGACCCACGGGCTTCTTAAAAGCATCGGCCTCCTCTTGGGCATCGTACAAGGACCCACAGGCTTCCTAAAAGCAACCCCGCCTCCTCTTGGGCTTAGTACAAGGACCCTACGGCTTCTTAGAAGTATTCACAGCCTCCTCTTAGGCTTTGTATAATGATCTCTTCCTTCGGGAATGATAGCCTCCTCTTGGGCTTCGTACAAGGACCGATCGGCTTCTTAAAAGTTTCCAGCCTCCTCTTGGGCTTCATACAAATTGTCCCGACGACCTCCTAGAGGTATAGGAACAGAAATTAGTCATCTGCATAGAACAGTCCTTTCCGAGAGTCTACTACTGTTTCTCAAAGCATAGTACAAAAGATAAAACTCTAGACTTGGACAGTCTAATCTCCTTGAGTCTCAAAGACATTCTCAAGTGACCCCTTCGTTAAATAGGAAGAAAACCCATAGACTCGGACAGTCTCAATACCCTTCGGATTTCCCACTTCCTTAAAGAACAGGAATGACCTGGATCCTCGAATCAAATCCTTGAGTACAACATTGCTCATATAAGAACTGATTTTCTCTTTAAATCAGTATATTGGACCTGTCACTCAACTGAAACAGTAACCATAGCCTCCTCTTAGGCTTTGTATAATGATCCTTCTTCAGTGAAGTTAGCCTCCTCTTGGGCTTTGTACAATGATCCTCCCCAGCGGAATCAAACAAAGTTCAGCCTCTCTCTCGGGCTTTGTACGAGACACATAAGAGACTCCCTCGTTGAGTCAATCACCCTTTCGCCTCCATCTCGGGCTTTATACGAGATACAAAAAGGTTCTTATTGAGCCAAACAAACAACAGCCTCCATCTCAGGCTTCGTACGAGATACAAAAAAACTCTCTTGTTGAGTCAAATAGCCTCCATCTCGGGCTTTATACCAGATACCAAAAGATTCCCTCGTTGAATCAAAACCTTTTAGCCTCTCTCTCGGGCTTTGTACGAGACACATATTAACCTCCTCTTAGGCTTTGTATAAGAAAACCACTGGTTGATCCAATCAACCTTTTAGCATCAAAGTTGTGCCTCGTTCACAGTACAGAAACATCAACAACTCCTTCCCTTTCATCTAATCGCTGTAAGCGGCAAGCCTCTGGATCATCTACATCCATGCCACTGTCCCTCTTTTAGCATGAGAAATTCCTAAGGAAAGATGGCATTGCTCTACACTGAGTTAAAGTCTTCTCCTTCAGGTTAAAACCTCCTATAAAGCAAATTATGGCATTGCTAGGATCCGCGTATCCCGGTTAAAGTAATCCTCCTTTATAATCAGTCACCCAACAGTTATGACAAACAGACCCCTTTAGAGATGACAAATTCTCTCTAAGGTCAACACTTTTAGCTTCATATCTTGGGCTTTGAACAAGATACAAATCACCTTTAGCTTCACATCTTGGGCTTTGAACAAGATACAAACCACCTTTCGCTTCACGTCTTGGGCTTTGAACAAGACACCAAAACAACAATTTCCTCCCATAGAATAGGAGGAACTACGAACGCTCTGATTTCCCTGTTTTGGAAAAACGGGAATACGTAGGCATAAGATTGAAAGAAAAATCTTAGCGAGCACACTAAACAAAAACCCAAAATCCCATACTCTCATACTCTCATACATTCGTCCTAACATCCTAACCGATAGCCTAAAGCACCCTTTCGTCAACAAAATAACCTAGGAGAAACCCCGAATCTTTGTAGCATCTGTAAACCAACAGTTTTGACTATTTAACCTCATTTTGCAAGCAGGGTTAGTTGGAGACATCTATTTCCCTTCCTTCATCAGCTTTAATAGGATAAAAAATGAATCGAGTTGTAGTACCAGAGCGATCGTGCTTCGCAACCACATCCAAGAAATCACTCACTACACATATATATATTTAATGTGAATATATTGTGGAATGAAACACTTACTAATGATTGAGAAGAAATAAATCACAGATGGTGGTGCACGAAAATGAAACACAGAGGCACACGAACATGAAACATGGCGCCGACGCAAGAACGAACTAGGGTTTCTTCTTTCTCTCTCACTCTATTTTTTCTTCTCACTAAGCTTTCTCTCATGTTTTTTCCAATTGCATTTTCTACTTTCTTCTATTAGGGTTATGTTATGTGTGTGAAGTAAAATTGTATTAGGCCATAAAAATATCAGTACCAGCCAAAGCCCAGTTATAAAATCATATAAAAGATAAAGAGAATGGTTGTTGGCTCAGTCGGATTTGGGTTTCACTGGGCCAGATGAGAAAATCCGATTTCACCCATTCATACCCAAACAAACTCATACATGCTTACCCGGTTCACCCGCGACCCGACCCACTTTCACCCAGAATTCATTTTTTGCATCAGATCGGACGAATATTGGACGGTTCGGGCTTGTTTGTCCAGCCCTAACATTAGGGACCAGACAGAGGTCGGCGGTGTCCTTTCCGAATAATTCTTGACCTCGAATGGCATGCAGTTCCCTATGCATTTTCAAGAATTGTTCCTGGAACTCATTCATCCTTTCGTACATGTCTTCGTTTCCACCAAAAATTTCTTGCGGAATCTGTTCTTCCGGGATAGTGTGTACCACTGGTTGTGGTGTAGACAGTATAATGGTGACTCTTGTCGCTTCAGTGCCCTGAAGTTTGTAATCTTCAGGAGTTGCTGTCGTAACCCTTGGATCTTCACATTCCCGAAGTTTGTAACCTTCAGGTCCAACGGTTCCTACTATAGCTTCTGAGTCTTCAGTGACCGGTGGGATATATTCTTCAGGTATAAAATTGAAAGGCATGCCCCAGGGGTACCCTTTAGGCATGTTGTACCGAGGACGATTCTCATGTGTCTCCAATATGGGCGTAGATGTAATCTTTGAGATCACAGTCCTTTGATGTCGCTGCTCCTGAGCTACTGCCAGGGATTGCATGTAACTGTGAAGTTTTTCCAAACTTTCCTTCAGAGCGTCGATTTCTTCTCTCAGCTCTCTGTTCTCTCCCTCGAGATCGTCCATTTTCTTTTGTCGATTGGACCGAGTATGTGACAGTTTGACTCTAGGATTGTGACACATACGTGAGACTCAAAGATAAGAAAAATGCGTTATGTGAAAATGATGAATGATATGCAATGACATATTTTTTTAGTTTTTGTTTTATTCAAAAAGAAACTTCAACAAATAGATTGCAAATATCACACAGTGGGGGAGACCCCTTTTATTGAATTCGAAAGATTACAGTATTTTACAAGGAAAAAGTATAGTATTTTACAAAGTGCTGTAAGGAAAATGTCTAAGCTCATGGATCCTAGGTTCTCTCTGAAGAAAGCTCAGATGCTGGTTCCTGTATTTTCCTTTTCTTCGATTGGGGCTCTTCATCCGTTGTTGGGTCGACGACCCTTTGCCAAGTGAAAGGAGCGAGCAAATCTCTTCGGTCTTCCTGACTTTCTACAGCATGTAGTTCTAATATCTCAATCAGAGCATCCTTCTCTTTTAACAGTTCCTGAATCTTGATACATTCCAAATTAAGGATATGGTATTTTTTCTTCCAAGAGCTCTTTTCACGTTGAACTTTATTGAGAGCGACCTGGAGTTTTTCCGCATCAGACATGAAATAAAGGACAGACTCCTTTAGTGGAAAAACTTTTTGACGAGGGTAAGGCATCCTCAGCTTGAGGGCTCTAGTTTGCACCCAGTGGAGATAAGGTTCTATGGAGGTACAGTTTGGTCTTCCCAGAGACTCTCTGCCATTCCTGTGAATATATTTCCAGACATGCACTATTTCCTTCTTTAGCGCCCTGTCATTTTCCCCTTCCTTGAAGAAAAGACCTTCCAGATGAACGGTATGTGGGATATTCTTCATCGAGAATCCGAGTTGACGGCGAGCTAAAATTGGATGATAGTTAATTCCTCCTTTAGTTCCAATGAGGGGTACGTTGGGGAAATTTCCACATTTGTCGATGATCTCTATCCTTTCGTAAATCTGATTGTACCAATTTATGTCAGAATTGGTAAGAGAGATAACCATTTGTGACCAACGTAGAGTGCTCTTGTGATCCCAAAAAGCAGCATACTTAGGCAAATAGGAAATGAACTATTTGTAGAGTAAGGGTACATAGCATGTGATCATTCCTCCGTTGTAAAAATTCCTTAGTGTACAAAATGATAAGCATCTGCGAGCAAGGTTGGTACGGAATTTCCTATTAAGAATATCCTAACAGCATTGGTATCGACGAAATTATCAATGTTGGGAAAAAGGAATAACACATATATATGAACAGGACAAAGATGTCTTCGAAGGCAATTATGTTTCCTATACTAGCAAAGTATAGAGCTTTCTCCATCAGGAATTTAGCTGGTAAACCCTGGATTCCTCCTTTAGTGGTTAGGTGAGTCCTAACTTCTGACTCATCCAAAGTGATTTCTCTTGCAATGGCCTGATCCTTTGGAATTTCTTCCAGTCCGGAAAATGGAGCTTGATCAGTGATAGGTAAATCAATCAGGTGGGAGTACTCTTCCAGTGTTGGTGCAAGTTGGTAATCCGGGAAAGTGAAGCAGTAATAAACCGGATCGTAAAATTGTACCAGCGTAGATAGGATTCCTTCAACCACGTTGACCCTTAACAGAGACAACATTCCTCCGTGCTTAGCTCTGAAAGCCTTGGGATTGGTAATCATCCTTCCCAATTTCCTTAAGTCTTCTAATTTCGGAGCCTTAAAGGTGTACTTGTGCGCCTTTCTTCTACCAAAATCCATAATGCAACCTCTGATATTTGCAATTATTGTTTTAGTTCTTTTTGAAAAAGATTTTTTTTCTTGTTTAAAAATATTTTTTTATTGAATGCATGAATGCAGCACACAAAAACATTTGAAAACATGGGTTCAAGGGTTCAATGTCACGAGCATGGAGTCATGGCTCTACCCATCCACAAATGTTGTACTATTTTGGTCAATTTTTGTACCTGTAGAACGGGTTCTAAAAGGTTCCCAAAGTCATTGACCCCTCCTAGGGATACCAACAGCAAGCTGATTCACTCGAGCGAGCTGTAATATCCTAGGATGAATCTCATTTGAGTGTAGTATCGTGTATCAACTATTCCTGATAGTCACCGCACTACCAAATGGCCATTTGGTTAATATCTACTAAATCCTAAGGGTTATGCGTACCGCACTGGGATAGACAATGCTTTAACGACAATCAGTTGTTCAACATCGATATTTCTGCACGGGTACCTCGACTGATTTGGTGGACTGCCAAGTTAGCTTGGTCGGGTTTCACTCACTATAAGCGTTTCCTGGATATGCCACCACTTATCTTAATATTCTCTCAAACTTTCCACATGCGTATTAATCGCATTCCCAGTTGACAGAAAAATTAAACACGTGTATCAAGTAGTATAACAGTAAATGATATATATATATATAGTAGAAAGTAGAAAATGCCAAACAAAACCTAGACCTCTTAGGAACTCTAATCCTAAAGATTCCCCAGCAGAGTCGCCATTTTTCTGTAGCGTGCGATTTTTGTCGGTGACGCGACCACCTTACCGCAATGGTTGGAATTGGGTGCTACTTTCTGGTTTCTTATTTATCCTATGAAGCAAGAAAGGAAATGGAAGCTATCTAAAACTAACCTTGCACGCAAATGTTTTTCTTTAACAAATGCTAAGAGATTAGGGATCCGGGGTCAAATTATACAAAGGGAAGTTGCCAATTACCTAATGTATATATGGTTATCCATAGATCTTCTTTGGCATATTTTCTAATACTTTCTGGTGTTTATCTGTTATGGGTTGGGAAAGTTTCTCCTTTGGGAGTGTTGAGAAAGTGATTTTGTTGTTTTTGGGTTTTTTGTTGTTTTTGGTAAGGTACTGGACCTAAAGTATTTGATATGTGTGCTCACTAAGATTTCGCAATCTTATGCCTACGTATTCCCATAAAGGTACTCGGGAAATCAGAGCAATCGTAGTTCCTCCTATTCTATGGGAGGAAAAAGATGTTTGGTGTCTTGTTTAAAGCCCAAGATTGAAGCTAAAGGGTTTGAGAGAGAATTTGTCATCTCTAAAGGGAGGTATCTCACCTGTTTATCACAGTTGTTGGGTAACTGGTTATAAAGAAGAATTACTTTAACTGGAATGTAGGGAATCCAGCAATGCCATACTTTCCTTTATAAGGGAAAAATCCTGAAGGAGGAAACTTTAACTCAGTGTAGAGCAATGCCATTTTTCCTTAGGAATCTTCCATGCTAAGAGAGAGACATTGGCTTGGATGTAAATAATCCAGAGGTTTGCCACTTACAGCAATTAGATGAAAGAGGAAGTGTACCAGGATAAAAGAAGGACTACAACTTGGATTTTTGAATCAACAAGTGTGCCACTTACAGCAGTTATCTGGAATTAGGGTTTGTTTGATTATTTGTTTTGAAAATGTGATATACAGAGAAATGTCTTCCTACATAGAGAACTCTTGATTTCCTCTTAGGGGTTGTTGATTTTTTGTGTGATTTGATCAAAGCTCAAGGTTGAAGCTAAAAGGTTGACTCTACTAGGGAGTTTTACATCTGTCTTGTATAAAGCCCAAGATTGAGGCTAAAAGGAGATTGACTCAGTCGAAGAGTATGATCTGTCTTGTACAAAGCCCAAGATTGAGGCTGAAAAAGGATTGAACTCTTCTGGGGAGTATTTTGTCTGTCTTGTACAAAGCCCAAGATTGAGGCTGAAAAGAAATTGACTACACTCGGAAGAGGCTTTATCTGTCTTGTACAAAGCCCAAGATTAAGGCTAAATCTGTTGAGGAAAAATCACTATACAAAGCCTAAGATGAGGCTGGCTGGTGAAATTCTTATATGAAGCCTAAGAGGAGGCTGGCTTCTGCTGAGGATTTATTGAGATCCAGAGAGAGGTCCAAATTGGGGAATCATCTCTTGTTGAGGATTGAAGAAGAGTTGAAATATCAGATGCCCTGAGGTTCTGATTCTGTTAAGGTTTTATTGTTGGTAAAGGTTTAAACTTTGAGTATGAAAACCTATGGAGGTTTCAAACTCTATTGGTGATTGATGAAGTGATCAGAGTTTTTCCTGTGTTTTTAGGAGACTTGAGGGTTTCTTTGAGATCTAAGAGGAGATGAGACTTTCCAAGTTTACTGGTATGAAGAGGTTGACTCTTAACTGGAGAATGATCTTTGTATGATGCCCAAGAGGAGGATGATGTTTTAAGGGATGAGAATCAACCCTAGAATGGTTTGATGTTTTGAAATTCTGACTCTCTGGAGGATTGAACTAGTAGCGATGACTAAGTTCTGTCCTATACCTGTAGGAGGTCTTCGGGTCCTTGTATTAAGCCCAAGAGGAGGCTGAGAACTTCTAAGAAGCCTGTGGGTCCTTGTACAAAGCCCAAGAGGAGGTTGGGGATGCTTTTAGGAAGTGTTACAGTGAGAGTCGGATATCAAGCTATTAATTAACTTGAATCACACATCTTTGAAATTCACCACCGAGCTTTGATTTATCCAAAGGAAAGGGTAAAGATCGAAGAAAACCCTAATTACGCTATGTGAAAACACAGCTAGGAGATTTAAGGTTCGGGGGTTGGTTATACCTAGGGAAGGTGTCAGCATCCTAGATATTTGTAGTACTCTACAGGAATCTCTTGTTAGTATTTGTGTTATGTTAATGTTTGCTTTCTAAGAGAACTACTAAGGGAAAAGGTAAAGACCTATGGTAAAGACCAAGGTGCTACAGGTAAAGACCTAAGGGTATATACACTAAGTATGCTCGCCAAGACATTGCATCTTGTGCCTACGTATCTTAACGAGGATGAAATCAGAGCAACCGTAGTTCACCTCCTAAGGGTGAAGATCCATTGACTACGATCAAAGTTCCAAGTGGAATGAGTATGATACTCATATAGAGTTGAAGAACTCTCTAAGTCTAAGTTGTAAAAGGGGAAGTGAATACTCATGATGATGAGAATCACATAGAGTTTAAGAACTCTATCCTAGTTCTAAGTTGTGATGTAAGTGGCTCTAATGAGGCCAAAGGAAAGATAGGGCTCTAATGAGGCCAAGGAGGGAAAATGGCTCTAATGAGACCAAGGGTTGAAAAATGGCTCTAATGAGGCCAAGGGTGGATCCTAATGAGGATAGGGGATGGCTCTAATGAGGCCAAGAGGGTAAGATGGCTCTAATGAGGCCAAGAGGGTGATGAGTTATCTATGACTTTGAGGTCAATAGAGAGACTTTCCTTTGGAAGGAGGGGAGAGAAACAACTATTTGTGAGAATAATTGTTAAAAGGGGAACTTAAAGTAAGGGTGATAGACAAGAGTTAAAGAACTCAAATAGGATAAACATCCAAGAAGGGCAATAGCATCAATCAAGCATCAATCACATATATAACATCAAAATGTCAAGATAAACATCCATGTGAATCAACTTTAGGCATGAGCAAAATTAAGTATGACAAATCATAATGAAATGATGCACAACAACTCAAACATGAATAAATGATCAAATAGGCAATAAAAAGCACTCTTGAACCATGAAGTCAGAAGTAAAACATTCTTATTTAACCATGAATAGACACAAGTTCAAACTACAAGACATTTCAAGAAGTATTACAAAAGAACTAGGTCAAACTAGGTTGAAAACAAAGGTGAAAGGAGGAGTACATTAATGAGGTGTTCAAAATTAGGAAAATGGATAGACAAATCCAAAGCCAAATCCTAAACTCAAGTTTAAACATTTAAGAATGTGTGTGTGAAGCTTCATGTAAAGATTAGCAAAATAGCCTTCTCAAAACCAAACTTCAATGTGAAATACCAAAGGCATCGAGCCTAAGTCGAGGGTCAAATAAGAGCAACATAAAACCAAATCAAAAGAACTCACTCAAGGTCAAAAATCAACCTCAAAACATCCTCCTAATATGTCCTAATACACTCTAATAAATAAACCCAAGAAGATAAAGGGAAGTGGTCATTTTGAAAGAAGTTCACAAACTAGGTTAAAAATTACTCCTAATTTTATAAAATCAGAAATAAATATTAAAACACAGTGAAAATAAAAATAAAAATTTTAGAAAATTAAATTAAACTTCAAAGTATTAACATGAATTGTTTTGTGAATTTTTTATTAAGAAAAACTATTTTTTATAAAATAAAATGGAAATGAAAATAAAAATAAAATATGTGAAATAAGCTAAAATAGGGAGGGTGTATCAGTAAACACAGAATGAACTAAGATAAGCTTTGTACACCTTGGGCCTCTAGACAGGGGGTGTTATTAGTGACTGGGGCGAAAGTCCAAGTCCAAAGAAAAACAAAACTCAGCCAAATAAATGTCACATGGTCGATGTACGAAAATAACATGTGAAACATTTCATCAATCGGTCACTAGGGGTTTAAGTGACTACACGACAAAACAAGAAGCCAGCCTCTCCCACGCTGCTAGCACATCATCTCTCCCATGCAAAATATTATGAACACGAGCCCTAGTTCAAAATACTAGAAAACACCATGACAAACCCTCATCTTTCTCAGCCATTTTCACCCTCCTCTCCCAATCAAAATCAATGAAATAAAATAGCATGGTGTAGTGTTCAGAGGGTAGAACAAAATCAGACCTCATACATCTCAAAATAGAAACTTAAACATAAAGAAAATGGGAGTTAAAACTAGACATCTCATGCCGAGCCACAAAACTGAACCATGGGAAACAATCGTAAACTCACATCATTGGCCATGCTAACATCTTAAGTTAATGCAGGTGCAAAGTATGAACACATGATATCATTCAGAACTGATCAAACTTAAACACGAGAGCATGAGGACATGGGAGAAAACTTACCAAGTGGAGACAGTCCACTGCTTCTTCAACTTAGAAGCATAGGAACCCAACAGGTTCAGCCTTTTCCCTTCACTGATGATGATGTGCAAGACTCTGAGTGAAGTGTACAACTCTTGTTTGCCCTTGGATGCTCTTGCTTATCATGAGTTCTCTCTCTTCTTTGAGTGATATGTTGGTTTGTTGATGTTCTGTATATTTTGAAACAAGGGAATGGACCTCCTTTTATAGCCAGAACAGGTTAGTCATTGTCTTGAAGACACATTAGTTCTTGACTTTGCCTAAGGGAACAAAGTATAGATAGAACCCTACACGCATGGCCCTTCCCTTCTATCAACCTTGAGCCAAGTGAAAATCAGTTGTTGCTTATGTTAGGGTTCAAGTCAGCAGTAGAAAATATCAAGAACCAAAAGGGTTGTGGTGCAAGAAAGGATTACACAATAGTCCATAGTTTTACAGCATGGCAACTTTTTGTATGTCAACTCCAAGTACAAAGCAGATGGTACTTTGGTGGCTTTACTTTCACGGGTTTTATGGTATAGTACATGTTGGGGAACTGAAAAGAAGATTAGTAGGATGTACTTGGTAAGCAAAGGATTTTGGTTCAAATTTGGCAAGGCTTGGTGTAGTGCAACAAGGTCATGGACTCCCTTTTGATGCACGATAACTTCATGCTCAATGGATCAAATGGAGTGCCTCTTTTTCCTCTTGAAAGATGGCATGGAGTAGGGTAAGTTTGATGTTGGTGAGAGGATTGGATAAAGGCTAGGTATACATGATAAGTTGTGGTAAAGTTAGTGGCTACAAAGAACCAAAACCAGAATTTTTCTAAGTATAAAACAACATTGCAACATGACTACTTTGGAGCACTATATCTTGATGACGACTAATCCAATTCTTGAGATTCTTTGCCCAATGTAAAGTAGGAAGATCATAGAGCAACTCTCATGTGGAAGACCTTTGATTTTGAAGCTTGGAACCTTGAGAAAAAATGCCATGAAGTTGTGTCCAACAAGCTGTCAAAAGAAACTTAGAAAAAATTCTAAGTTTGAGATTCTTCCAACATTGAAACACCAAACTTTGAAGCAACATAACTTGATATTGAATGATCCAAATGGAGAGTTCTACACATGCTTGGAAAGCTTGAAAAACAAGGAACAACTTTCATGCCCAAGAATTTTGGATTTAAAACTTGGAACCATGAGAAAAATGGCCATGAAGTTGTGTGAAAACTAGGGCAAAAATGAGCAAATTTTCACCAAGTCATAAATGGATTTTGGCTTCCAAGTCTCATAACTTAAAAACCAAGCCTTTTTTGGAGAGGGACCCTCTAATACACTTTAAAGTTCATGGTGAGAGCTTCCATTTGAGCTTTGAGTCACCAAAATTGGATGTGTGGTTTGAAAGTTATGACTCTTTGAAGTTTGCACAAGGAGTGAATTCTTCCACACTAGGAAAACTTCAAAGACCAAACCTTGCCCTTTTTGCAAGAAACCTCTCACATGTTAACTTATCATGCTCTAAATCAACAATAAAGCATATCTTGATGGAATATGGCTTGAACACTTTATCTTGGATCAAAACTATCACAAGTCAAAGGTTTGACTTTTCAGTCAAAACCCTAGTTTCTTCAAGAATTCCACTGAGTGATCCTTAATGATTTTGCTTCCTCAATTTCTTCAAATACCAATGAATGGCCTCTAAAGATGTTTATGAAGATATGGAATCATGTCCCAAGGCTTGGGATCATGCCTTGATCAAAATCAAAGGCAAAAGTTGACTTTTCATGACAAAACCCTAATCTAGAGCCAGATGAATTTGTGGCTCATTGCACTTGTGATCGGAGACAAACAAACTTGATTTCTTGTTGAATAAGACCTATTGAATGTATGTAAGCTTAATTGGTTAATGAACTAATAAAGGTATTGACTGATCACACCAAGATTCCTTAGTAATCATTCAGGTTAAAACCCTAATTCCACAACTCTTGATCAGATGGTCTCTTTTTTATTTCTCTTGATCCAATCTCATAGGATCATAGAATATGGTTTGAGAGCTTCATGATTAGTCTTCAATACCAAATTGTTGAGCTCTGGGGCCTCAATTGGCTTTCTTGAACAGATGAATTCACACACTAGTCTCAATCAATTGGTGAACACTTGTGATGGATGTATGGGGTCAAGGAGTGTCTTAGGAGACCTTGAAACATGTGAGAGCTTGGCTTATTGATATTGACCTATTTCTTGTGCAAACCCTAGCTTTCTCATAAAAGAAACAAGTAGCAAGATATGGTGGTTAGCTAACAATGCATAGATAATTAAACCCTAATGCAAGTGCAAGATGTTATGACATCTAAGGGGTAAAATTTGGGGTATAACAGGAATAATGTGGGTCCAAACCTAAGAAAAGTTCAAGAAAGGTTTCACCGGGAATTAATCATTTCTTTGCAGAACAGTTCTAGGGTTTGAAGAAATTCAGAGGAGGTTTCACCGGGAATTAACCCTCTTTGGGGAATTGAATTTCTTGGACACATATTTCTAAGTTGTGACAGTCTTGAGAAAAGTTTCACCGGGAATAATGTTTTTCTCTGTTCCATATTGTATAAGCCCAAGAGGAGGAAAGACTGTATCTGAAATTTCCTATGGGGAACTAGTTTTGACTGTGTTGAAATAGTAACCACTAGTTTAATCTAGACCTAGACCTAATTGCTGGGGAAAACTCTAAGCAATTATATACAAACATATATATACATATGATATATAAACAAGTATATATTGAAGAGATAGTGGAACTTACAGTTGTGCAAGCCCAAGCAAAGTAACTACAGCTGTATGGTTAGTCATTCAAGAAATTGAAGAAAGTTTTGATAAAACTTTGAATTTTGAATCTAAATCAAAATAAAATTTGTTTTAAAAGGAAGTTTGGGGCTTATACTCAAAGAGAGGCCCAAATGAATTCTTTTGAAAAGGCGACGATTGCATCGTAGTTTTGAAAATCACAGAGGGACTTATACAATGACTGAGGTCCAAGTTTTTGTGTTTACAAAAAGGATGGGTCTTACACTCTATTAGAGGCCCAAGAGTTTATTTTTATACAAGAGATGAGGCTTACAACTCAAGGAGATGCCCAGATGAAAAACAACGATCGCACCATTATTTTGAAAATTGTGCCGAGACTTATACAAATGATTGAGGCCCATATTATTTATGTACAATGGGGGTTGGGTCTTACACTCTATTAGAGGCCCAAAAGTGTTTGAAAAAAGAAGAAAAATGGGACTTACAACTCAAGGGGAGGCCCAGATGAATGTTTTGAAAACGACGATCGCGCCGAGATTTTTGAAAACGTATTGGGACTTATACAATGACTGAGGCCCAAAATGGTTTATTTACAAAGGGATGGGACTTACACTCTATCAAGAGGCCCAAAAGTGTTTTGAAAAATGTTTGTGAGGGTGAAAACAATAAAAACCCTAATTTGATTTAAAAATGCATTTTAATTTGAATAAAAATCAATTAAGATGATTAAAATTATCAAGCATGTGTGAAAAATAAATTGTGATCTTGGATTAATGTTTGAAAAATCATGTTTTATCCATAGAATGATTTGAAAATCATTTGAATTTGAAAAATCAAGAGAAAGAATTTATTTAAAATGTTTAAAAATAATTAAATAGGAATTCTTTCCAAAAATTCAAAATATATTAAATAAATAATTTTTTTTGTGGAATAAAATATTTTAACATATTTGTGAATTTTGAAAAAAAGAATCATTAAAAAATGATTGAAACTGAAAGAAAAATTAATTTTTGAAGTTATTTAGAAATTGTAAAAAAAAAAGTGAAGAAATTAAGTGGTAAAAAAGATGGGATGATCCTCCCAAGGTTTGAACCCACGCCCTTGGGGTGGAGGGTTCAAAATTTACCAACTGAGGTAGGTGCGTGTGGTGATAGTGCTATGGAAAGAGTGAATAATATATGAAAACATCCTTTGAAAATGGTTTTTAAAAAAAAAAAAACTAAAAGGTCTAGGGAGAGGGGGATTCGAACCCCAGACCCTTCGCTCGCTACACACACACACACACACACACAAATACTAGTGTTTCCACTAGGGTGCAATGTCAATTCAAACATATAATGACAATGAAATAATATATAGTAAACTTGATTTTGAAAACCTGAAAATGGTGTCATGGCCATCTTCTTCCTCCAACCAACTTCTGATTTGCAAGAAGCATGCTATCTCCTTCATTTCTCAACCATTTTGGAAGATGTAAAAATGAAACTCGTTCGTTTTTTAACAAGGAACATGATGGCTCCTTTCAATTTTATTTAAATTAAGTGTATTAAGAGATATCATGTTATAATCAGATGAGCCCTAAAAAATGCAATAACTATATAAAATCTTATACACGCAAGATAAATAGCAATTGATTGAGGGTTATTGATATATAAGCAGCCAGAATCATGATGGTAACTTAAAGCAACATTTATGATGCATGATTCATGGAGTTTGAAGGTTCAAGGCTTACCTCTGCAAGAAGGAATCAAATTCTATTGTAGAGGTGTTACAGAAGTGAAACAATTATCTGGATAGCTTCCTTAGGTGTTATGGATTGTGTTGCAAGCCTTGGAATGATTTGAAACTCCCTAGAACTCTTGGCTTGAATCCATATGCATGTTGAAGCAAGTGAGATATGGAGATGTGGATTCTGGTGTTATAGAAGTGATTTAGAGGTTTAGGTCGCTTCTATAAGGTATATATGATGTGTTTGGATAATTGGTTCAAGCTGCATTGCTTTCTATTTCAAAACTCGATAGTCACTACTTAAGAATTGGAATTTTGATGCACAATAGGGAATTCAGAGAAAACAATGTTGGGATTGTTTTCGTGTGATCTGAAGGAAGCAATGTGACCTCTATTTATAGTAGGGGAGGTTTGTCTTGGATGAACAACTTCAAATTGGAAGATAAGGCTTTGGTTCAATGGTTTTGGAATGGTATCCTTACCCCTAATGCGAGGTACACCAAGGTGTCCAAATAGATCAGCTACTAATTGACCAATTCCACATTCCTCGTTCATTTTTATTGTTGTTTATGTGAGCATCTTGACTGAGGGGTGCCCTTTTGTTGAATGTGCACTATTGCACATAAATGCCTTTGAATTCAAGGCATAATGTGACAAAAATCATTACTTCAAGTTGGAAGCTTTCTTGACTCCTTGACTCAAATTTGCAGGTTTATCTTGATTATTTCTGCTGTGCAATGAATGTGAAAGGCATCTATCATTGCTCTTGACAATAAAAATCGTGTGTGGCAAGTAATAACCAAAACTGTCTTGCAAAACAGTTTGCAACAAGGCATGTTGGGCATTCCATAACTCCTTGCTCAAGTGGAGTTATCTCATGCTCTTGGGCTCTTTGGAAAGCTCTCATGGCATACTTTAAATTTGATGTCCAAGTTTGGTCTTGGTTTAGCTTGGATCATGATGAAAAATGGTCCAAAAGTTGATGAAAAACCTAGACAGATTCTGTCTAAAAAAATTTCTAAGTGTTGGAAAAAGTGGTCATTTTCATGTTTTTGTTATTTTGATCACTCCATAACTCAAAATCCATGAGGATTTGGAATATTTTGTAGTTGACACTTTTGAAGTATGTCATATGAAATTTTATTTGAGCTTTGGATGGAAGAAACAGGCCTTAGGGTTTGGGAGTTATGACCTTGCAAAGTTGGTACCAAATCCATTTTGTTGCATAACTTAGAAAATTTTAAGTTTCTTATGGTTGCCCCTTTTGCAAGAAACCTCACTTTTCTTGATTTTTCTTGATGGATAATGATCAAAACCATGCATTAACATTGTTTTTTACTTAGGGGAATCACATTTGTGAAAAAAATTCAAAAAGTCAAACTTGATTTTGGGCACAGTTGACTTTTTGTCAGATGAATTCTAAACTGTGTGATCCTCTATGCAATCAAGTTCTTGACCTAATTCAAACCTAATGGATGGATTCCATAGGTGTTTTAGGGTGTCTTGAATCATGTCCCAAGGTTTGGGAACATGTCTTGGTCCAAAGTCAAAGGTACATTTGACTTTTTCTTCAAAACCCTAATTGTGGTCCAGATGAATTTGAAACTTGTGAATCAAGCTTCTTGGATCAATCCATTGTTGTAAATGGATCAATGTGGTGTATTTGAGGCCCTCAAATCATGTCTTGAGGTCTTGGCTCATGTCTTGCCTCAAAAGTCAACTTAGGGGTGAATTAGGTCAAAAAACCCTAATTTCTGATTTTTTATGAATGCACCCTCTGAGGCTATTTTGAATTGATGATTGGACTCATAAGGTCCCTTTGAGCATTTTGGGTCATGTTTTGAAGTATTGGCTCATGCCCAGATGAAATTTTTCATCGGGAGTCCTTGGTTGACCAAAACCCTAATTTGGTGACACTGGCGACCTTGAGACTTGATCCTCTTAGAATGTTGCAACTTTGTGCTTGATTCTTGACGTGGGAGACCTCTTGATCCTTTATGGGTGTTTGAGAGGTTAAAAAAGTTGAATATCATGTCATTTCTTGATTGATCCTTTGTCTAAGTGCTTTGAGAGGGCTCAAAACCCTAATTCTTGATTATAGTGAAAACTCAACAATCTTTGAGGAGATTGATGAGGTATGATGGTACATCCATATTGTGGCAATGATCCTCACAATGATTGGAAATCTTGTGGTCAAAATTTGGGGTATGACACCACTTTTTCAGTTTCATCTTTCTTGCTCAACTTCTCCATTCCGAGAAAAAAGATCATCAATCCAAGATCTGCATCTCAAATACTTTCATCATTTTCAACTTGAATTCATCAATCAATTTTGCATTATTCCCAGTTAAAAAAAGATCATCAACATAAAGAGATATAACAAGAATATCAATCTCACAATGCTTAATGTAAATAGTGGACTCTGATAAACTTTTAACAAAGCCTAAACTCAACATATGGTTATCTACTCTGCTGTACCAGGCTCTTGGAGCTTGCTTCAGCCCATAGAGATCCTTCTTGAGGAGATAAACCTCGTCTTCTTCTTCTTTCTTCAAAAATCCTTCTGTTTGTTCAACATAGATTTCTTCTTGCAAAAAACCATTTAGAAATACTGATTTAACATCTAATTGGTACACTTTCCAACCCATTTGTACTGCAACAGTAAGCAACAACCAGATAGTATCTAGCCTGGCCACTGGCCCAAAAGTGTCTGAGTAGTCTACTCCAAAAATCTGAGCGTAGCCTTTAACCACCAGTCTCGCCTTATGCTTGTTGATGGAACCATCAACATTTAGCTTAGTTCGAAACACCCACTTAACACCAATGATTTTTCTGTCTTGAGGTCTATCAACAAGCTGCCATGTATTATTTTTCTCTATCATGTGCAGCTCCTCCTTCATTGCAACCATCCATTTTTTATCAAGTATTGCTTCATTAAAATCTACAGGCTCACAAACAACAATATTGCATCTTTGATAGACATCAGAAAGAAATCTAGTACCTCTGATTGGAATGCCATCCACCATCTCATTTTACCAATCTTCACTACTCTGTCTCTCAACATTTTTGAGCTGGTTTGAGGCTTGATTTGACACTTTTAAAGTCTCCCAGATCCATTCTTCATTTTCCACAAAGTGCATGTCTCTACTAACGACAATGTTTCCCGTTTCTGGTTGAAAAACTTTGTAAGCTTTGGATATTGTGCTATAACCGATGAAAATACCTTGTACTGCCTTCTTGTCAAGCTTATCACGCTTAACTTGAGGAACGTAGGTGAAGCACAAACAACCAAATACTTTAAGAAAGTTTAAAGAAGGTTTATATCCATACCAAGCTTCGAATGGTGTCTGATTCTTCACTGCTTTTGTGGGAAGCCAATTTTGAAGAAAAACTTATGTATTTGCTACTTCAGCCTAAAACGTTTTTGGTAAGTTCTTCTCATGCAACATGCATATTGTCATCTCCATTATGTATCTATTTCTTCTTTCACTAACTCCATTTTGTTGTGGAGTGTACAGAGCAGTGAGTTGGTGTTTTATACCCACTTCTTCACAAAAAGAATTAAATTCTCCAGATGTGTATTCTTTTCCATTATCGGACCTTAGAACTTGAATATTGTAAACACTTTAATTTTCCACCCTTTTCTTGAACTTCCAAAACACTCCAGCAACTTCTGATTTGAATTTTAAGAAAACAATCCAGCAAAATCTTGTAAAATCATCAATGAAGGCAATATAGTAAAGGCTACCGTTGAGAGAGGGTGTTCTTTGTGGTTTGCATAAATCTGTATGAATTAACTGAAGCTTTTGTGTTGCTCTCCAAGCTAATTTTGGAAATGGTTGTCTGTGTTGCTTTCCATATTGACATGCTTGGCAGTGAGGAAGAGAATCTTCTAACACGGGTAAATCCCTCACTAGTTTCTATGTTTGAAGCAGTAGTAATCCTTGATGGTGAAATGACCAAGCCTCTTGTGCCATATCTTCGTGACACTTTCCTTGATGGGAAATGCAGCTTGCTTCTCCTCTAATGGATTAAGTGTGGAAATTTTTCCCCTCATCTTGACCTTGAACATTTCTTGGCCAGAAACATCCTTTATCAAGCAGTGTTTGTTTTCAAAGTATACCTTGAAGCCTTTCTCCATTAATTGGCCAACACTTAACAAATTTTGGTCAATTTCTGGAACATAGAAAACATTGAAGATAAGTTTTGTACTCGAACAACTTGTAATTGCAATGGTGCCTTTTCCTTTGACAGCTATATATTGCCCATTGCCAATTCTGACTTTTGAGGTTTCTGAACTCCTTAATTCTTTGAACAGCTCCTTGTCATATGTCATATGATTAGTGCAACCACTATCAATTAACCAACTGTCACTTGAATCACTATCTGAGAAACAAGTAGCAACAAAGAGTTGGTCCTCGTCATCCTCCTCTTCTTGATCAACAACTTGAGCGTCTGCTTCTTACTGCTTAATTTCCGTTCTGCAAATTACAGCTTCATGACCAAGTTGGCTACACTTGCTACATTTTGCATTAGGTCGCCTCCAACATCTAAAAGGAGGATGACCCATTTTGCCACAATGTTGGCATGGAGGATAATTACCCTTTGAACTTCCAATCTTGTTTTTATTGTTGCTCGTTGTAGCATCACCACTTACAACAAAATTCTTCTTGTTCTTTTTCTTCCACATTTTCTTTTTTTCTTGATACTTGACTGAAAGTGCTCCTTCCAGAATTCCTTCTTGCCTCATGGCCCTTCGTTGCTCTTGGGCTTGTAAGGCATGAATGACTTCTGTCAAAGTGATCTTACAAAGATCCTTTGTGTTCTCTAAAGAGGCTAGAGATGCCTCATATCTTTCAAGCACAGTAACCAAATTTTTTTCTACAATTCTGGAATCAGCAAATCCAGTGTCGAGTAATCTAATCTTGTTTGCAATAGAAAGCAATTTGTCTGAGTATTCTTTGATTGTCTCAGACTCTTTCATTTTTTGCAACTTAAATTCTCTCATCAAATTCAAAACTTGCATGATTTGAATTCTCTCATCCCCTGCATATTCTTCCTTCAAATAGTCCCATATTGCTTTTGGTGTTTTAAGGATCATGATTCTGGTAAAAACTGTTTCTGAAACACCAGCAAAGAGACACGATTTTTCCCATGCCTTTTTGTTTGTTTTCCTTTTTGTTTGCTTTTGTTTGTTAGATATTGTTTGTTTGTTTTTCCCATGCCATAGTAGGATTATTCGACAGCGGAGGAACGTCATAATCCTCTTCTATGGCTTCCCAAGCATCCAAAGTTTCTAGGTAAGATTCCATTTTTACTGCCTAAATGTCATAGTTGTTCCCATCAAAGAGAGAAGGAGCAACTTTTGAAAAACTTGACCCGTCATCCATTTCACAAGTCTCTCAAGAAGAGAGCTCTCGATACCAACTGTTATTATTTTATAAAGTTGCAGTAAAAAGAATAAAGGCAATTGCTAGAATAAGTGGAAGAAGAGTATGATTTCATTCAATTCCAACGTACAAATACACAATAGAATGATAACTGCCCACTAGAATCATGTTCCTATAAGTTAGGCCACTATTGAATACTAGAAACAAACTGATGACTTAATACTATGAAAAATAAAACTTAACTAAAAATTAGGAAACATATTTGAAATATTCAAAACAGAATGAGAAATAATAGGAAACTAAAGTCTGCAAACGTGGCAGCAGCTCTAAACACAATATCTAACAGTTATCAATAATGAAGAAAATTATAATGCAGAAAGATAGTTGACACAAAGAGAAAGACAACCACCCAAACATCCCAAAGATTTATATTACTATAATGTACATCTTAATACCAGTCATTAGGATTTGGAATTAGGATCTCAATCAAAAATTAAATAATCTATCTTAATGTTTTTTTGCCTATGATAAATTCTCACAAAACCACAAAGCTTATCTTGTAGCCATTAGCAAAAATGAAAAGCCTAAGTCATATAGTCAAGCAATTAAACTAAAAGTATGACAAGATGCTATGACTCAAGAATTTAAAGCTTTTGAGGACAATGAAACTTGGATACTAACTAGCCTACCCCGGGAAAGAAAGTTAAAAGGGTTTAAATGGCCGTATAAAGTTAAACACAAGGCCACCGAAGAAATTGAGAAACATAAAGCTCGACTAGTTGTAAAATATTCCGTCCAAGTACAATGAGAGGATTTCAATGAAACATTTACTTCTGTTGCAAAAATGACAGCAATTAGATGTTCATTAAATATTGCAACAACAAAAGGGTGGATATTACATCAAATAGATGTTAACGATACCTCTCTCCTTGGAGATTTAGATGAAGAAGTCTAATGAGATTCCTACAAAGTTACAAACCTACTAATAAAGACATTGTATGTCGGTTAAAAAAGTATTTGTATGTGTTGCATCAAGCATCTAGAAACTGATATTCCATGCTATCTAAATCATTGATTAACTATGGTTTCAAAGAGAGGCAAACTGGCCATAGTATTTTCACATATTTAAAACCATCCATTTTTTAGCAGTCTTGGTTACGTTGATGACTTAATAATTGTTGAAAATAATGAAGAAGCTTGAAACAAATTCAAACAATATCTGTGTCAATGCTTTAATATGAAAGATCTTGAAAAACTTAAATATTTTCTTGGAATTGAACTAGCACAAGGACAAAAAAAGCTTGTGTATTTGTCAAAGAAAATATACATTAGACATTCTAAATGAATATGGCATGCTTGGTTCCAAACTTTCTTATATTCCAATGGAGAGCAAAATCACAAACTTGTTTTAATAAATGGGCCTTCATATTCAGATCCACTAAAATACATAAGATTAGTCGGTCGTCTTATTTACCTCACAATCATAAGCCCAAACCTAACATACTATGTTCATGTGTTGAGTCAGTTCATGCAAACACCTCTTCAAGACCATTGAGATACAACATTGAGAGTACTACGATACCTTAAATCCTCATCAAACCAAGGCATAGTTTTACCCAAAAACAACAAGCTTCAAGTAGTTTCCTTTTGTGATTCGAATTGGGCATCATGCCCTATAAAAAGAAAATCGACATCAGGTTATTCGATGAAACATGGAAATGCTTCAATATCATGGAAAATAAAGAAACAAGTGACTATTTCTTGATCCTCCTCCGAGGCCAAATATAAAGCAATGACACATGCTACAACTGAAATCATTTCGCTAAGTAACTTGTTAGACACTCTTTAAGTTCCATGCACACATTATATAGTTTTACATTGTGATAATCAAATAACTATTCATTTAGCAGCAAATTTTGTTTTCCATGAAAGAACCAAACACATTGAAGTTGCTTGTCATTTCATAAGAGAACATATTCAATCAGGGGTCATCACTACAAATCATGTATTAACTCAACAACAACAAACTGACATCTTCACTAAATCATTAGGGACAAAGACATTTCATGATTTCTTCCCAAGTTCAGTGTTTACAACCCTCACCCCTCAACTTGAGGAAAGTATTAGAGATTCAATTTACTCATAACTAAAATAGTTAGTTCCTAGACTGAGTTAGTTAGTTATTTTAAATCAATTAGTTGCTATTTCTAAGTCTTATAGTAGTACATAAAACCAGCACATATAACCTATTATTCTCAAAAAAATACAAAGAGAAATTTCCCACTCTACTTACCACACCAATGTTTATTCTTACGCGATTCTATCAAACGCATCTTGGAATTAATTCTCTTACTTTTTTATTTATTTGAACAATAACATCAAAGTGGGCATCACATCACACTAAGTCTTTATTAAAGATACTATATTATGGTTATATAGATAAAGAATAAAGAATAATATCATTACGCTACTTTGGTTTGTAACTTGATAGCTTTTTCTTCTATTTCATTTTACAACCTTTTTTTTAAAGAAAAAGAAGTTAGTTATGATAAATCTTGGCAAACAAGCAAGCTTATAAAAGACCAAATTTCTGTCCTTGAACATCATGATACCACCACAATTGACACATTCATCATTTATCTTTTTCACATGCTCTTCTCTTTTTGGATCATTGACTTTTTTTCATAGTAATTAAAACATCACATTTTTACACGGGTGCAATATGTTGTTTTTGAATAACTTTATATTTTAGTTTTGTCAAAAAAGAATATATGTAAACTTTTTATTAGTATCAAAATTTCAAATTATTAATTATCTTAAAGTAGTAGTAGTATCATAAATTTAACATATTATTTTACTTTTGTATCTGTGAGGTTATTATGAGTTGGACGAAATGTCCCTTAAAATCTACTATTCTGAATTTGTGATGACTTTGTAGGGTCAAGCCATGTATCATGAAATATGATAATGGTGTTTGGTTGTCCTCAAACTCTGAAATTGTGCCACGTTTTTACAACTGTATTTTGACTCCTACAAAATAAAATAAAATAAAATAAAATAAAAAAGTAATTTTACTCTTTTTTACAGTTTAATTAATTAATTTTCATGTTTCCTAATTTTTTGGGTTTGAAAATTTTTCAGCTCACGCAAGTTTTCATTTGTAGAAATATTTTTGTAAACAATATTTGTCGGAATACTACTAATTAGATAAGTAAATATCTTTATCGGCTTATTTTTTGTTTTATTTTTCAGATTGTTTAAAATTGCATTTTGTTTTACTTTTCTAGATTGTTTACGGTAACTTTTTTTAACTAAATAGATGCGTGCATTAAAGAGAAGAAACAGATCCAAAAGAGTACTTATGGTCAATCAAAGGGCAATCACCAAGCTAAGTTCTAGAATCCAGAACCTTCCCCACTCTTACAAGACCATGAGCAAGGAGATTCTTGGTTCTACTAATATACATAATAGAGTGACCATAACAATTTCTAAGTAGGATTCTACAGTCCTCTACAATATGTTCAATGCTAGCATATTCATGACATAGATTGATACAATCAATAGAGATCAAGGAATCATATTGAATCAAGAATTTTTCAATATTCATGTGCAAAGCCTATTGTATGCCCCGCCTAATGGCAAGACATTCAGCAGTAGTAGGGTCTAGAAATCTTCTTTCTGATTTGCTCGCTGAGAGCAGGACTTTGTTTTCATGATTCTTGATTACACAACCAAAAGCTGACAATCATTCTTCAAAAACTCCTGCATCAACCTGGATGATGACAACATTACCTCTGGAGCCAAACTTTTCAGTGTTGGGAGAATGCTTGCTCTTCTTGTTTTCATTCTAGAAATTGAATTCTTGCACCATGTCAATAGCCTCTGTAGCCACTTGCAGGGGGGAGGTCTTAGCACAGAATACAATTGAATTCCTAGCCAGCCAGATTTTGTACAGGGTAGCACTAATGATTTGACAAACCAAGGAACCCTTAAAAGCCAAAGACTTCTCAAGCCAGCTACAAATATCAATATTTGACAGGATTCTAAGGTTAAGAATGGATGAGAAATAGGCCTGCTTAGCAAAAATACAATCAAGAAAATTATGGTCCACTGTTTCAGCCTTCAAATTACAGAAAGGACAGGATAGATCAAGAGTAATACCTTTTTTCCTTAGGTTGTCTCTTGTGGGCAGAATATTCCTAACAAGTCTCCACATGAAATTCCTGATTTTGTTCTAGAGAGGGATTTGCCAAATAATTTTCCACGGCTTCTGGTTTGGATCAAAATAAGGCCCAAAAGTTGAACTTATGCGTTCTTTCAAACACAATTGATAGGCAGGTCTCACTGAGTAATTACCTTGTTTTACATAATGTTGGATAAGCTTGTCCTCAACATTTCTTTGAGATAGGGGAATGCCAACAATCTGCAAAGCATCATCATGCCCAAAAGTGGAGAAGATCATATCTTCTTTCCTACAACCAGCATCTGAATCAATTAAGTCGTCAACTTTCCATTCAGGATTCATAGTAGAGCTATGTTGTAGAAGCTTGAAACTGGGATTCCCAGGGATCCACCTATCACTAACCACTAACACCCTCAATCCATTTACTATCCTCCATCTAGAACCTTGGTGAACCAAATGTCTGGCACTCAATATACTCCTCCAAGCATAACTTGAGTTGTTTCCTGTAGAACAATCATCAATGCCACATTTTGGGAAGTACCTACCTTTAAAAATCCTGCCAAAAAAAGAGTATTTGCTACTAAGTAACCTCCAGTACTGCTTCCCAAGAAGACTAGTGTAGAATTCTCTAATGCCTCTAAATCCCATTCCTCCTTCCTTCTTAGTTATAGCCATCCTATCCCACCGTAACCAATGAATCTTCCTTTCCCCATTCCTTGATCCCCGCCAGAATTTTGCTATCATCCCTTCAATTTCATTGCAAATTCCATCTGGTAACTTGTAACATCTCATAACATAACTTGGAATAGCCTGTGCTACAGCTTTTATCAGGACTTCTTTCCCTGCACGCGAGAGAAACTTCTCTTTCCAACCTTTAATTTTTTTCCAAACTCTCTCCACCACCAAAGCAAAAATCTCCTTCTTTGATATTCCTAAGACCACAAGTAAACCCAGATACTTATCATGGCAAACAACTGTCTTAACTCTCATCCTTGTCCAGATCATGTTGCTAGCTTCTTCATCCACATTTCGACTAAAGGATTCTGCTGACTTGTCCGGATTCACTACTTGGCCTGAAGAAAGTTGATACTTATAAAGGACCTCCATCACTCGTGAAGCCTAATTTATGTTAGCACGAGCAAAAAGGAGTCTGCCATCTGCAAAAAAACAAATGAGAAATTGATGGTGACTTTCTTGCTACTCTTAATCCATGCATCATGCCTTCCTCCACCTCTTTCTTGATGATCCCTGAAAGAACATCTGCACAGAGAATGAATAAATAGGGTGAGAGAGGGTCTTCGACAGTAGGAACAAAACGACGACATTGTTGCCCATTAAGGAGAACATTGTAAGTTACAGAAGATATGCATCTCTCAATGAGTTCCACCATATGCAATGGAAAACCCGTCAAGGATAAAAATTTAGTGACAAATCTCCATTCGAGTCGATCGTATGCCTTTGACATATCAAGTTTCAGAGCCATGTAGCCTCATTTTCCTTTGTTCTTCTTCTTTAACTAGTGGAAGCATTCCAAAGCTACCAGTGCATTATCAGTGATTAGACGACCTTGAACAAATCCACTTTCCTCTTCATCAATAACCTCATGGAGAACTTTCTTAATAGGATTTGCAATCGACTTAGTTACAAGTTTCATCACCACATTGCATAGGCGTATTGTCCTGAAATCCTTTGGGATATAGGGTGCTTACATTTAGGGATGAGAGCAATGTGTGTAGAGTTTATCAATCTAGGATCTTTGCCCTGATTCAAGATATCAAGAACAAGTTTACCAACCTCATTTCCAACTATGTGCCAATAGTTCTGATAGAATAGGGCAGGCAAACCATCCGGTCCATGAGCTTTTAAGGGGTGCATTTGATCAAGGGCCTCATTTACTTCATGGATTGTGAAAGGTTCATTAGACCAACTAATATGACTAGCCTTCAACTTCCCTCTAATCACATTGCAAACTTCCTCAATATTTGAAGGGTTTGAAGAGGTAAAAAGCTTTTCAAAGTACCCTATAAGCAGTTCTTCACAATGCGCATCACCCATCCACCAACGCCCTTTCTCATCTTTCAGCTTTTTGATAGTATTGATTTTTCTCCTTTGATCAGCTTTCTTATGGAAGAATTTGTTATTTTTATCTCCATGCTGCAACCAAACAACCCTGCTCTTTTGTCTCCAAATCACTTCTTGGAAATGAAGCAATCTATTTCTTTGAGCTTCCATAGCTTTGTAGGTTTTGATTGAAGCTTCATCAGGCGACCATCTCCTCTTTTCCTGCAACATATCTTCAACTCTCTTTAGCTTCTGGTTAATTGCATTGATCATGTATTCCTTGAAGTAATCACTCAATCCCTGCAGTTTGTTAATTTTGTGAATCGTTTGAGAGAGATTGTTGTTCCATAGATGAGAAATGTAATCTTCGCATCTAGGGTCTTTGCTTCAGGCTTCTTCAAATCTAAAGATGTATTGCCTCATCTTTTCTCTTACTTCCATGTCAGCCTCCAAGGTGATACTGATAGTTGCGTGATCCGATCCGTATCTTGGCAAATGACAAACTCTAACTGGTGAGAATCTGTTCAGAAAGCAGTTTGATGCAAGGGCTCTATCTAACCGGCATTGGATGTTGTCATCCTCAGTTCTGTCATTCGACCAAATGTACGGATAACCTTCAAAACCTAAATTAATGAGGCCACTAGTCTCCATGAACTTTCTACCCCAGAATAATTGACTTAGAGACCTGGTTACTCCACATTTTTTTCTTTTTATCCGTCATGGTGTCGTTTAGGTCACCAAAACATATAACTTTTTCTCCTCCCTTTTGACTAGATCTTTAAGGAGAAACCAAGTGTGTTTTTTATTTTGCTCCTCCGGATATACATAAATCACATTGAAAAATCAAGGAACTTCTTCAAGATAGTCAGCCACTGAGATGCTAATATGGTTTAAAGAGTAAGATGTGATGCTAACCTAAACATTGTCCTTCCATAACAAGAGGAGGCCCCCTGCTTTTTCATACCCTTGACCCAAACAGTCCACTCCCAAATAACCATCAAAATCTATTTTGAGTTTAATTTTAGATGTCTCTTCATGTTTTAGCCTCGTCTCCATAACAAACACCATACTGGGGTTTTCCTTCCTAATGAGCCTCACCAAGGCTCGAACTGCACGAGGACTCCCCAACCCCCTACAGGTCCAACTTAATATCTTCATTGGTCTATGCGGTATTAGTTTTCCAACACAACCTCTAGTACGTTCGCATTTTCAATAGGATTTGCTTCCTGGCCTCTCAACTTCTTCTCTCCCATACCACAAGATTCCAATGTACCATCAAGGACCATCACGTCTATAAGATTCCTCTGAAGGTGTGAGAAAACAAAAGAAAGGGGGGTTTGAATTGGGTTTTCAAAAATGAAAGCTTTTTGTGAAACTCAAACAAAGATCACAAAGATACTACCAAGACAGAAAGACATACGATATATCTTGGTTCACTTGAAAACTATCAAGTTAATCCAGTCCACCTGCCAAGATGATTTCACCTTATACACAAGGACTTAATCCACTATAATCAATTGATTACAATTTGCACTAGCAACTGCTTGTGACTAAACACCACAAAGACTAATTGTCTCTTCTTAAGGATTCTGACCTAACTGGTCCCTTAAGGAATTACAAATAACTATTTGAAAAAAAAGTTGTTTAGAAAGAATTACTTCTACACAAGCAGATATAAACACTATGAATAACGAAAATGACTTAAAGAAAATTTACACAGTATGAACAATGTTCTTGCGTTGTGTTGTAGTGCTTTACTGTACTACTTAAATTGTCTCAATTTTCTTCAAGTAGTCAAGTTCTTATATAGACAGTAAAAGATCCGTTGGAGGGCAAATCTGGAATATCCTTGAGTGAGCTGGCGACTTGAAAGAATGTTGTTACGAAAGGGATGAAGATCGTACACAAAATTTATCCTTTGTACCACCAAATCAGGGTAGTGGAATGGTAGTGGAATGAAACATTTTTGATACGTACTATGTACTATTTTCCCTCGTAAACTTTTGATTTTATCTTTGTACATCAGAGGCTTCTGGATATAGATGTTTGAAGCATGAATAGAAGAGTTGATCACTGGGTCTTCAGAGTCTTGAGTCTTCAGAACTTATTCACCAAAACATTGTCTTCAGAGTCTTTAGCACTCAGTCTTCAGAATCCTTAGTCTTCAGAAACTTGTTCTTTAGAGTGGAGTTAGACCAAATCAAACCAACCAATCATGTGTCACGTTTGGGAGATATTGTGGAACCATCCAATACGCTATCTTTAACTCCTTTTCACCTACCACTTTATTTTTCACAGAGAGAGAGAGAGAGAGAGAGAGAGAGAGAGAGAGAGAGAGTATATACAAAAGTTGATGCTTCAATTATAAAATAGATTTAGTTACAATTTTGATTCCCCTATTTTTCTTAATTTATTAAATTAATCATCCTATTTAAGATTCAAACAGTTTTGCCCCCCTCTCACCTTTTTGCACTTTAAATTGATAAGGTGTCAATTTTTTTAACATATTTTTATATATTAAGATTCACAAAAGGTTTCAATATGATTATTTGTCATGATTCACAAGTAACATGTGATTTAAAAATAACACATTATCAAATTTAAGTGTGAAAATGTAAGAGAGGGGTAAAAATGCTTGAATATAAAATATAGGAATTAATTTTGTGAATCAAGTAAAATAAAGAGATCAAAACTGTAATAAAACCTATAAAGTCAAGCTTAATTAGACTTTAATCTTTTAACTTAACTTTTCTTTCATGTTGATCCCTTATTTAATAAATGTCACTATTTGATCTCTTACATATAACTCTTTTAGATCAATAAGTCAATTTTGTTAAATTTTAACTTTAAATATATGAGAAGATACAGTATTGTTAATTGTACACCATATACCTCATTATTTTCTTAAACTTTTAATATTTGATCTTTATTTCAAAAGATAAATTGTTGGGTCTTTGTATAACTATATGATATAATAGTGAATCATCAACACCAATTATTTTTTTTATTTCTTCATATTCTTCTCTTATCTTTCTTCATCATCATTACATTCATTATCTTCATAGTAAAAAAAAACTTAAAAACCTTAAATTAACATTTTTTTAAAGTTTGAAAAGAGCATAAATTAAGTTAAATCAAATTAATGAAATTATAGAAAAATCATATTAATGATTTAAAAAAAATAAATTAATAAAATAAAAGTGAGTTCTATGATGAAAGATGCATTAGCTCATTCTTAAACTCAAACAAAGCAATCTAAGATGATAACAACCTATAAAGAAAGTTTAATGAGATTCTTCAAACAACACAACCAAGAGTGTTTGACCCGTCAATCTACAACAAATTGAATTTCAATTCATTCACCGAAAAGGCAAAAATGCAATAATATAATGAAATTAGAGTTTTAAAACCCAAGAACCATATTCATAAAATAAAAATTTTGAGAGAAAAAAAAACTTACCTCACCGGCCTTTTTCATGTGAAATCCATAGTAGGGTTTTAAATTTTAAATTTTTCAAAAATTGAAAAGAAATTTCTAGAAAGTCAGAAGCTCAAACCTTGAACCTAAATCTCAATTTTCAACACTCAAAACTTCAATAAATTTTTAATTTTGAAGAAATGGATTTGAAGGATAATCAAACAAAAATAATAGAAACCCTACCCTCTTCTTTGTCATACTCTAATTCGTTGAAGCGTAATTAGAACAACGTGTCTCATAACATAGGGATTTGGCTTAATGTTCAAATTTAATTTAATTTATTTATTTTACTCTATGTTTTGATTTATTCAAAATTAATTATTTTTATTAATTCATAGTTTTTTATTTATTAATTCATAGTTTTATTAACTTTTGTGTGTAAGGTATCATTTAATTTATAGCTTTATTAATTTGATTCAACTCAACTTATGTAATTTTCAAATTTAAAAAAAATTAATTTTGAAATTTTGGGTTTTTGTACTATGATGATGATATAGACGGTGTAGAATAAGGGAAAAGATGATGAAATTGAAGAAAATAAATTGTTGATTATCACTATTAAACCATACGATCATATGCAAGATTCAACAATTTACCTTTTGAAATAAAAATTAAATAGTTAAAATTATAAAAAAATAATAAAGTTTATGATGTACAATTAACAAATTTTTTTCTTCTTAAAGTCAATGGATTAAATTAAAAAGGCTGGACACAAATAGTGTTCAGACCAAGAGAGTACAACCAAAGAAAATAACCAAACTAGATATTCCTAATCAACTCTAAACCAACTAGCCACTTAACGGATCCATACAAAAAGCTAAAAAATCGGAGTTGGAATTACAAATATCTACCGCTTTGAACCACCTCCACACCTTAATCTTAATATCCCAACAAAGATTATCTAAATTAAAACTAAAATTATCAAAGATAATAGCATTTCTACACAACCAAATACTCCATACCGTAATGAGCCAGACCACGCCCAACTTCATGTTTCCTTCACTAGAATTTCCCAAACCACACCACTCCATAAAGAAATCAAGATTTTTTCCCTCGAAAAAACTTCCGAAACCGCACCAATCTCCTATTCTTTCCCAAACTGCCAAAATTAGACCACAAGAGAAGCACAGATGAGAGACGTCTTCGTCTTCAGCGTTGCAAAACACACAGGATGGTGTCGTAGCAACACCTCTCTTGATCAGCTCAGTGTTGGATGTCACCCTGCCCCAAAGAACTCTCCATCCAAAACATAACAATTTAGGGGCTGCTTTTAGTTTCCACAGTGTTCCAAAAACAGAAGACAAAGAATGATTTGAGGAAAAAGACTCAGAATAATGAATAGAATTCTCATGGTTTTTCAGAAGCTCCAAATAAACTGCTTTCACACTGTAATTTCCGTCGTCTTGGCCCTTCCAGCAAACTTCATTCGACTTGTCGCGAACTTGGGATAAATCTCCTATGAACGCCATCAGTTAAGAAAAGCTAGAACTGAGATGCTGCTGAGTAGAAGTGGATAGCCCAAAAGAATTCCAAATCCAACCGTCAGAGGTGAATTGGCCAGTGTCACAAACCAGGACTTCTTTCTTGTTGCAGAGCTGATATAGGTCCTCAAAATGCTTCGATAAGATCCGGCCATTCGCCCAGTTCGACGTCCAAAACGGAATGGAAGAGCCATCACCTAGTTGAAAACGAACACAATCTGCAAAACAAAAACCGTTGTTAGTTAGAAAAGATCCGCTGCTGATAAGGTCTTTCCACCACTGGGATGACGACTTGGAAACTCGAGTGTTGTCAGTAATAATGTGGTGACGGACCGCTCCGTATCTAGCTTTCAAAAAATCCAGCCAAAGAGTAGGTTTATCAGTCAAAATCCTCCACTTCCATTTTGTGAGCAAAGCTAAATTAAACTCTTCCAATCTTCTAATCCCAAGACCACCTTTTACTTTCGCCAATTTATCCAGTGTATTTTAAGTTTTTCCTCCGTTCCGCCCTAGAGGAATCTGCTTCTGATGGTATTGGTTCTCTTTAAGACAGTCTTTGGAGCCTTGTAGAAAGAAAACCAAAATGTCGGCAAACTAGAAATTATAGAATTGATAAGCACCAGCCTACCCACCATTGAGAGAGATTTGGCATACCAAGAATGCAACTTCTTTTTTATTTTCTCAACAATCGGAGTCCATCCTTTAATCCTTCTAGGATTAAAACCTATAGGGATTCCTAAGAAAGTGAAATTTGCCTTTTCTATCTTGCAGGAAAGAAAAGTAGAAGCAGCCAGGAGAAAGTGAGGACTAACGTTCAGTCCAACAAGCCTGCTTTTATTGTAGTTTACCTTTAAACCCAAAATTAACTCGAAACCTCTTAAAACAGTTTTGATACTCCATAAGTTTCTCCAGCTTCCCTCTCCTATAATGAGAGTGTCGTCAGCATACTGAATCATATCTACCGTCACGTCTTTATCCACCCTAAAGCCCTTAAAACTACCTTTAGAAACAGCATTTTTCATCAGCCCTTTGAGCCCTTCAGCAACCATCAAAAAGAGAAAAGGAGCCAAAGGGTCCCCCTGACGAAGACCCCTTTCAGCGTCGAAATCGAGAGTAGGACTGCCATTGACTAGAATAGAAAGGGGACTTTTAAAAATGACCGCTTCCATCCATTTTCTCCATCTTGCCCCGAACCCCAGATTTACCAACATTGAGCGCAGGAAATTCCAACTTACACAGACGTAAGCTTTGGCAAAATCAACTTTAAAAAGGATGCACTCCAGGTTGTCTCTAGTAGCCATGTCCACCGCTTCATTTGCAATCACAACCCCGTCCAAAAGGTTTCTGTCAGGGATGAAAGCAGTTTGACAGGTTGAGATAACTTGACCAAAAGGTTTCTGTACAATTAACAATATTATCTAATTTTAGATATTTAAAGTTAAAATTTAATCGAATGAAAATATTTTTAAAGGATCATACAGTGACGATTATTAAATAAGAAAACAATATAATCCTAATTAAACCTAAGATATTTATAAGATTAGTCTCCAACAAAAAAAATATTCGTTCAACATGAAGCAACAAAGCATAAATTTTAAAATCACATTAATAATATATATCGAGATGCAAAATTGCCAATTGAAACACTTAAAAAACAGCATGTGTTTAGATTCACATTAGAAAACTAAGTAACGGTGAAAAACCCCCTCCCAAAACAAAATGGGAAGATAATCAAACAAATTTTTAATTTTTTTTGAATTGTATGGTTTTTCAGTGTTGTGATCAAATTAATAGATATCCCGACACATACATAAGTAAAACAATTTATCCACTTACATAATAACACAATATTGGTGGAAAAACGGGTCCGATCCGTCAGACATATGTTTTACCCGTACTTTTAACATGGCAAAACAAAGTTTTAGGTCTGCACCCACTACTATGTCTGCTCCGTTTTGTCTCGTTTTTTTCAGACTTTTGCGGGCGAAGATATTAACATGAAAATTTTCAATTTTTAAACTTAAAAGATGTAAAATCCGCGGGCCCGCTAGCCCCTAATTCTTTTTTTTGGGCGGTAAGATTTTAGGCATGCACCTTTAACAAAGTTTGTCCCACATTCCTTTTCACTTTTTCTTTTTGTTGCTAACTTAATTTCCTTCTTTCTAACGCGCCTTATAGATTACTTTCCCACCCTCTTGAAAAATCAATAATACTCATACAATTCGGAGATGTATCTTCAAACGCACCTGAAACACATTCATTCTTAAATCAGGCTCTAAGGCAATGTACAAAAAAATTATAAAAATGCATCTTTGTATAACTTACGGAGATGCATCTCTGGACGGTGTTTAATATAAAAGGGCGCTAGACCCTTCTCCTTTCCCACTTCTGCAAATACACTATTTCTAAATCTTTTGAGTTTCTCAAACTCTCTCTAACTCATATTCTCTAAAAAAAAGCATTTAAAGAACTCAACACCAAACTAAACTCACATTTTGTAAGTTTTTTATTTTTCTAAATTTTTTTAATTTTCTATATGCTTTCGTAGAAATTGAGGATTAAGTTATGTAATAGGTAGTTTATACATGTTATTTATATGAGAAACATGTTTGATAGATAGTTTTAATAATTAATGCTTATTCTGGTTATTTATAGGGACTGCATTTCCGCCATTAACATCATTCTGAGTTGCAAGAAATTCAGGAGATGGATCTCGGGAATTTTTTAGCGTTTTGATTTTCAGAATCTAGAGATGCATATCCGGAATATTTAAGTATGCATTTTTTTGTCTTTGTTTGATTTGACCTCATTGTGTTTCATATGTATAATACTTGTGTGATTTACTTATAGGCTTTATGGTTGATAGATAAGACAGATTGAGGCACGACAAGTTTGTATAACGTGCATCCGTTCGGAGGGAAAAGACTCAACCATCACAGGCACTTATTGTTTCTAGCCAAGTTGATGTGGAGACGTCAACCTGTGGGGCTCATGCATCTCCGCCTTTATCTTCCCGTAGGATACATGTGTCACATACTCTTGAATCTCCTCCCCTGTCTTCCCGTAGGAGACATGTTTCACTTATTCAGGCACCAGAGGTATCCGAGGCACCGGAGGACCCACATGCCCAGGAGGCACCTGTCGCTCCCGAAAGATTCGCATCCAACGGTACAAACACGAGAGTGGCGCAGAAAACACAGAGTCGCCAGCAATGTGTATTTATCCCGAGAGAGGGAAGGGAAACACTGCATAAACCTGAAGAGAAAGGGGGAAAGACATGGTCATCGCAACCATAATCAGGGTTCGGGAGTCGGTTATGCGAGGGGAAGGTGTTAGCACCCCACGCATCCATCGTACTTGATGGGATCCATGCTTGTTGTCTAAACGGAGGGTGAGCTGTCCTACTATCTATGGCTGAACAAAAGAAAATGGGGATGGGGGTGACTAAGACGGACTCGGTAGGACATATTCGATGCCCTAGGCCTACGTACTCCCTCAATACAATGGGAAAGTCAGATTTAACGTAGTTCAGACGGGAACTGTGGGGGAAGGTTGCTCTCCAAGACAATCGCTGTCTCGTACCTACATATCCTCAATCGGACGAGAGAGAGAGGAATTAGAGCTAATGTAGTTCGTGGGTACGACCACGAATGGGTAAGTGTTTTTTACGTGAGCGACGAGCTCTTTTCTGAAAATGAAATTTGAAACCCAACAATCCCGAAGGATAAAAAGATTTGAATTTGTTTTGTATTTTTTAGACAGAAGTGTTTTTTTAAGTTAGTTCATAACTTGCATTGCACCAAAGTCTAGGACACAGGGACGAATACTTAACGAATCGTCCCAAGACAGGACGCTCGCTAAGCACTCTAGAAAGATGAGAGGAAGGCCCTCATTTCTCATTCCCCACGCTTAAGGCTCGTGCGCAATACACTTTATCTTTATTAAGTGTTTTCAAGAAGTTTTGAGATGAGAAGAGAGAATACCCAAAGGAAACTCTAAAGGGAAACTAAGAGTCCTAATGTTATCATGCATGAATGACCTATGGTTAGTGAGGTTTAGGAGGGACGACTACCTAAAACCTAATGCTAATCCTACTCCAAGCTTAATCAAAAATTAAGTTGGACTAGGTAGCTCTAAAGGGAGAGAATCCAAGACTTAAACAAGTCTTGAGATTCATGGGAGGAAGAGAGTGAAAGAGAAGAATGAGAAAGAGAAGGATGAGATAAGAAACAAGATAGGGCAGTAAGCACATCATATCAAGTATATCCAACTTACATCCATAAACAAGTCTCAAAGATCATGCAAAACATCTCAAGTAAGCATGCAAAGGTAATCATGAAAGAATGCAAGCATACTTATATGAAATGCACAATTAAGCACCAATGAACTTCATATCAAGATGAAATGATAAAATTAATATGAAGATGAAAGCAAGTCAGAATCAAGATCATACCATCATCAACAATTCACATGTGCAAGAGAAGATCAAAACATGGAACAATATGCACCAAAGAAATTCCACAAAAGGAACTCAAAGTACAAGCACTTAAAGCATACCCAAACATGATCCACAAATTGAAAAATTTGGACACAAGGGACCTCAACTAGGGGTAAACATCATACCAAATGCTCATGCAAATAATCAAGAATAAATTCAATCAATTAGGCATGGCAAAACAATTAGGGTTAAGAGATGTCAAGATATGATCATGCATAATTCACTTAAGCACAAATAATCACACATATATCAAATTCAATTCAAAAATTATGGAATTAAAACCCAAGTGACCTAAGTCAGAAGCTAGCAACATACCAAAAGATCACACAAAAATTCACAAGTTAAGTACCTCAAACAATGTTTCAAAGTTGCATAAGAACAAAGGAGAACAATGCACAAATAGAGGGACTAAAATGCAATATGAGATGAGTTTAAAAATATGAGAAAAATATTTTTAAGGACCTCAAGATGTCCTCTGAAATATACAAAAATAATGTGATGCAAATCATACACCAATGATGAGGACAAAAATCAACAAGGCAAGGTGTGCACAATTGAGACAATTCACAAAGAAAATTAATCAAACAATTAATTTAGATGCACAAAATAAAATAAAAATGGAAAATAAAATTTTCCAAAATTTTATAAAATTCCAAAGATGCTTCATGATTTTTTTTATAATTTTTAAATGCATAAAAATAATTTTAAAAATTAAAAATGCAAATGAAACAATTAAATAAAATAAAAAGAAAATAAAACAAGCCAGGGGTGCATACAAAGCAAATTACACGTTGAAAATATAAAATGGGCTCAAGGAGGGGGTGGGAAAAGCAAGCTCAGTCCAATCAAATAGTCAGCGCATACCAAACAAAAAACAAGGACCCAGTCAACATGATTGACTACACCAGCCACAAGATTAATCCAATACTCCACGTTCAGTCAATCAAAATCACAAGTAATCAAGATCAACGCTCAGGATCAAAAGTACATGGTAGCAACAATACACGCGCGCACATCCAATCATCAGAAATTAAAACAAAAGCACGTGAATAGGACATGGTAATTTTAATGCGTTGGCACAACAACAACGATCAGATTCATCAAACGTTCCAGATCAAGTCAACAAAACACAAAGCATGCAAGATGTGTGGCTCAAATCTGTGTGTGCACAATAACAACCATGGGTTAAAAACACACAATCAACAAAATAAGAGGGGATTTTAAATGACGTGGCTACACATGGACCATCAGATCTGGACCATCAACGGCTATGATTTCATCTTTAACCTCCATCCTTCAGATCACCTGAAAAATAACCAGGTGCCGGAGCCCTAGCTCCGGTCACCTTCTCCGGCGAGCACAACCTCAAAATTTTCCAGAAATAAAAAACAAATACACCAATCCACTCAGATTTCAACAAGGATCAAGAATATATAATTGGTTTCAACAGATCATCAACACACAAGGCAAATCGAAGAGATAAAGTTTAGATCTAAAAACTTTAGATCTACAATACAGCCATGATACACGTCCAAACTCAAAACTAAACATATCAGGATGATCAGCAACTCATAAGGAACACTATGCACACCATAAAATCAAGTTATATGATGATGAATTTCACACTAACCTGAGAATTGCAGAGCTTAAAATACACCAAAAAAACCCTCTGGAAGCTGTAGATCTACTCCTTAGAACCTCTTGTTACAAAATAAATGCAATTAGAGCTTGGAATCGTGCTAGATCTTGAGATTTGAACTTGAACCTTCCAAAACTGAATCTGATGAAAAACTCACTCTCAGCTTCAATCAATGGTTGATTCTTGCTCTATTTACTTCACTAATCAAGAATGTGAAATAAAATCTCAAAGAAACTCCAAGGAGAGTGAGTTTCGAAGAGAGAAAGAGTGAGAGCAAAAATTGGAATTCTGAGCAAATGAGAGTGCATGAGGAGTGAATGAGTGTGTGATCCTTCTTATATACACTTGGTTAGACCTCTGAGCATGATTAGGGTTTCATTAATCCCTTGATTAAGGCTATCCAAGGTGATTTACAAAAATGCAAGTTGTGATGCACACACTAATCCACACGTGCACGGGTCATGAAATCAACATGATTCACTCACATTTCACTTGCTGATCACAATGGAATTGGTTTTGGGCTTTGTGGTGACTTGATTCATGAGATTCCATCCATCTTGCAAATTTGCATTTTGAAAAATACATGAGGTACATGGCACGGATTCACTTGATTCAAGGGTCAAAAATGGTCCTCAAGGAGTGTACTTGAATGTTGTAATGGGACTTGAAGCATTAAAAACAACTACAAGTCATTTTGAACCAAAATGTAAAAGGTGGAAAAATGAATACATGAGAAAACCTTAAAAACACATTGCCTTCTTTTGATCATAACTTGAGAACCACAAATGATATGGAGACAATCTAGTACTTTTTGGAAAGGGGAGAGAGAGATCTTCAACTTTCATGTTTGAGGAAAATTCATTTGAAACTTCTTTGGTGATAAAAAGTCAAGTTGAATGTGGTGAAAAAACTGCCAAAAATGGAAAGTTTCAAATTATAGGTCATTTCCATATTTAGTAACTTTTACACAAACTCTTTATTCTTGATGAATGACATGAATCTTGACATTTGAGTACCATATGAGGGCACAAGACCTTAAAAATCATGAAGAGGACCTCAAAATTCCATGGTTGACTTTCCTCCTTACAGTTGACTTTTGCTTACTTCACAAGTAACTGATCCACTGAACATCTTCCACAATGAACCACTAGCCAAGCCTTCCTCTATGAGTGTTTGTGAGCATATGGAAACCATGAGAGCATGCTTGAATCCACAAAGCCCTTCAAGAAGTCCTTTGAACCCAAGAACCCTAATTGGTCCCTCTGGATAAGAGGGAAATATTCACTTGAAAACTCTTGCCACTCTTGATCTTATAGTGATATGATGAACCCCTCAAACCACCTTGAGGCTTGAGACTCATTTGAGATGAACCAAGTACCTTGATCCCATGCTAAGAACCAATGCTATGCATAAATGCTAATGCAAGAAATGCAAAGAAACATAAGCCAGTTAGCAAAAAATAAGAAGGCAAATTTTGGGGTGTTACAGCTGCCCCTATTCAATCAACTTGGTCCTGAAGGTATGATAGCAACGGCTGTCATGCGTTCAAAGGATTCACGGAGATTGAATATCAAAAGAAACCTAAAATTTGCAATCCTCAAAGGAGGGAAGACTCCACTGGGAAACAAGCAATAAATGATGTACTGTCACAACACGGACGAGTGTTAGCTATGCTGGGGATAAACACGGACGGGTGTCAAGGAATCAAAGATATCAGATACGGACGGGTATCGAAAAGATACACGGACGGGTGTAAAAGGGTTCAATATGGATGGGTATCGAAAAGGTACATGGACGGGTGTAAAAAGGTTCAATACGGATGGGTATCGAAAAGGTACACGGACGGGTGTAAAAAGGTTCAATACGGACGGGTACTGAAAAGATACACGGACAGGTGTAAAAGGGTTCAATACGGACGGGTATCGAAAAGGTACACGGACGGGTGTAAAAGGGTTCAATACGGACGGGTATCCAAAAGATACACGGACGGGTATAAAGGGGTTCAATACGGACGGGTATCGAAAAGGTACACGGACGGGTGTAAAAAGGTTCAATACGGGCGGGTACTGAAAAGATACACGGACGTGTGTAAAAGGGTTCAATACGGACGGGTATCAAAAAGGTACACGGACGGGTGTAAAAAGGTTCAATACGGACGGGTATCGGAAAGGTACACGGACGGGTGTAAAAAGGTTCAATACGGACGGGTATTGAAAAGGTACACGGACGGGTGTAAAAAGTTTCAATATGGACGGGTATCAAAAAGGTACACAGACGGGTGTAAAGAGGTTCAATACGGACGGGTATCGAAAAGATACACGGACGGGTGTAAAGAGGTTCAATATGGACGGGTATCAAAAAGATACACGGACGGGTGTAAAGAGGCTAAATTTACTGGGGATTGGCCTTATTGAGGAATGAAATGATGAACTGAACACGAACGGGCGTTATCAATAGGTCAATACGAACGGGTATTAAAATCAACGGTTCGAACACGGACGGGTGTAGAAGGAAACACGGACGAGTGTCAAGGTAAAATCCTTGAAGGGATGAATCAAAAGACCACCTGGACGAAAGGGGTGAAAATAGATCATGGGTTCACAATCCTGGCAAAACACTCTGTCGTGGGACTGTCAAATATTGCTTTGACTGACTAAACCCAACGCTTGTGGAGTAAAGCCGAATGATATTTTCCTGAAATCCGGCTTTCCTGACGAAGGAAAACTCAAACCTGGCCTATGCTTCAGATGCATATGTTTGAATTTTGCCGTAATGCTCCACACGAAGTGGAAATGTTACGCATTTAGGAGGATGCCATGCAAAAAAATGCTTATGCAATGCAAACAGGCCGTCCCAGCAAAATAAACGCTGAGAACAGAAGCAGCTCCACGGAGGACGACAAACTACATTGTCATCAAACCAAAGAACAAGTTGAGGAAAACTTCACCCTGCTGGGGAAGATCACAATCACCAATTCTGCTGGAGATGGACGAATCTCTGAGAGAAAACCCACTCTGTCGAGGAGGAACTAAAAACTGAAGATGGAAACTCCTCCGCTGGGGACGACCAAATGTTTCAGAACCTGGATTCAAAACCTGCTGGGGATACTAACTGCCAACAAACTCTGCTTGGGGATGGAAACCAAATACTGAAAATGGAAACTCCTCCGCTGGGGATGGCCAAATACTTCAGAACTTAGATTTGACGCCTGCAAAAAACGATTGGATTTAAGACCTACTGGGGATACCAATCACCACCAGACTCTGCATGGGGATATGAGCACCTTTATCCTACTGAAGAGTACTGATCATCATCGGCACATCTTCTTGGAAAATAGTAGTTGTCAACATCCACTCTGCTAGGGGATAAGCAAATGTTTCCTGACTAGCTGCGGAAAAAACGACTGCCCCATATTCTGTGGGGAAACACCATCTTTGATCAAAGAAGATGCTCCATCAATCTCTTGCTAGAGAGGCTGCAGAAATGACAATTTATGGCTACCTGCTGAGGAAAGATGAGCCAAATCACAACTCTGGCTGGGGGTAAACCTCTTATATCCTGCTGAGGAAGACGATCCATGATACTCTGACTGGGGAGAGCAGCAAACTGCTGAGGATGATCAAACTTTAAAGTTGAAAAGATCAGCTCTACTGGGGAGGTACCAATGAAGATTGGACTTTGAATTACTTGAGATGACTAGATCTGACCGTTGAGGAAGAGAACACTCTGACTCCTCATCGTCTTCTTGACGATATTCTATCGTCTTACCTTGCTGAGAGTGAGGATTCCATCTGTACTGCTAGAGATAAGAAACCTTCATAAAAGCCCTTTTTGAACATAGGACAATTCTATGCTTGAGGAAGAATAATAATTTTCACACCTTGCTGGAAAAAGATACCCTCTGGCTCTTTGCTGGAGGGAAAAGACTCCAAAAGTCCCACACTGGGAACAACTCAGTGCTTCAAGTTTCTGCATATTGATTGTCAAGGGCGAAACACAGTTCCTTTAACCCTCCACCTTGCCCCAGACCACAGGGTCTACTTGAAGCAATCATCTTAAGAGGATTTTACAGAAAACCTGGCGTTCAACAATGCCCCAGGGTCTTCAAACTCTTAGATATGTATCCGGTCTGGACATAACTGTCCCATACTTCATGATTCATGAAGTAAACCACCTCAAGAGGGTTCGTAATGACTTGAAATGTTCTGCCACAGTATTCTGAACCTTGCGGAGGTGCTATTGATTGACTGTGTTCTGAAGGAAAAAACTTCTCGCGCCCTTGAAGTGACCTGTCCCAGTACAAGCTTTGCAGTACATTTGTCTCTGACCGAGTAGTCTTCGAGAGATTTATCGAATCTTGACGTGATTGCCCCAGTTTACACGCTTGTGGAGAGATTTATCAGATCTCAACATAATTGCCCCAGTTCGAAGAAATTTTCTCAACATGAATGCCCCATGGTTGATTGTACTCTGAAAAGACCTTCTCAACTTGAATGCCCCGGCTTGGCTACACTTTGAAGAGATTTCCCGGTGTGATTGTCCCAGATTGGTTACATCTCAACACAAATGGCTGGGAACGCCTTTTTCCCACATAATCTTTCAGCAACATGTCCTCTGGAGTCTCAGGCACCTCAACTTGGCCAGTTTAAGCTTCTCGAATGATGTTCATCGTGTAAACTTCTTTGATGTCAAATAAATGTATGCAAGCAGAAAATATTTATTCTGAGAATGATTATTTAAATGCAACACATATGTTAATCTTGAAGTCCTTATTGAAAATATGTCACACAACCGAGTTACGACACTTATTTTTGAAAGGAAAGCAATACGCACATGCAACACCAACAAAAATCTTATTAGCACAACTCATGAGAGTCAGGAACGCTATCTCGTTGAAGTACGCCTTCAGATCTAAACCCTGTTTCAATTAGGACTTTTAAGGGTTGTAGCGTGGCCTGGTTCGCGGTTTGAGAAAAAAGGATTTATGGCTCAAAGTTTATTGGTACCCACCCACTCTTCATGATATTCTCCAGTCCTATGTTCAGCTAATTTGACACAAGCGCTCGTCTCTCAAAAGGTTTCCCGATTTCTAGGGAATCCATGCAACTGGTGATTCTACACCTGACGAGGTTTTGGACTAACAGTCGCCCTTTTTTGTCTTTTGTGTCTATAGTCACACAACTTTGTTCTTATCGAGGATTTTCTTTGTAATCCTTTTGGCTTTTCGCTTTCTCATTCTTTTGCTTTTTGTTCCCTAATTTTTTCCTGGACTGACTCTTTTGAGTTTTCAATTTTGAAGTCCAGCAGGATGCCTTAACTTTTGCCTAAGTCACTTGCTTTCAAGTTTTTTGACTTAGCGGGCTTTTTCTTTTTCTCTTTTTTCTCTCTTTTTTTTTGTTGTTTTTTTTTTGAACAAGTCGTGTGACACCGTTTTGCCTGACTTTTTCGAAAGGGTTGTGACTGTTTCACTCTTCAGTTGGTGAGGAGTTACCATTGTGGTTCTACACCTCTTAACCTCTTGATAGTGGAATGGAAGGTAATGGATCCTCAGATGTACACTCCTTCTGAAAGTTGAACACTTGGTCAAACTCACTGACGCTTACCCTGCCCCTGGGTTAAAATTGAGGGTTTTTCGTTTTCAGAAAGAACTCCTACTACTAGGCTCAAAGGGGTTGACAAAGGTCTATCTCCTTATCTCTTCAGTGTTTGTGATTGGAAACAATGCCTGTACATCCTTAACAGGGTTTTATCCAAAAGCGTACCATTAGAAATCTGTGTTCTTATTTCGTCATCCTCCCTCCAAGAGTCTAGGCAAGAAAGATAGTATTGCAGTGCATACAAGCATTTAAAATGAGTGAACAAAAGTAAGATACTTCAGGAATAACACATCATTGCATTAAAATCCACATTCAAACACAAACAAGTTTTTACATACAGACAATGTTTAAACAAACAAAGGAAAGCTACATATGAAAATGCAGTAAAGGAAGCTGATGATTGCCATTGTTGAGGAGACTTGACTCCGTCTGGACTTATTGCTTCTGATGATGTCTTCGCAGCCTTGAGTGATCACTCTGATAAAGAAGCTTCACCTCATGGGGGTACCATCTGGGGTGATGACCTTTGAGTCGATCAAATCTTGCACCTTGTGTTGGAACGCATTACAGTCGTCAATTGTGTGCCCAAACGTTCCCGAATGGAACTCACAGCTAGCGTTCATGTCAAAGTCCGGAGGGATAGGGTATGGCACTGGCATGGCATTCCTCAGCTGGATCAGTGAGCTCTTGAGCAAGCGAGCAAACAACTGGCTATAAGGAATAGGAATAGGATCAAATATCCTCTTGGGCCTTCTTGGTCTGAATTGCCTCTGCTGCTGATGATTATGTTGCTGATGCTGATTTGGGTGCCCAATCCGCCCTAGCACTTTCCTTTCGGCATTCGGCTGAGGCACAAACAAGGGTTGCTGACGCAAAACTTCTGAAGCATAAGGCTGTGGAAGAGATCCAAGACCTGAGGTGAATCCTTTGGAAAAGGAGGTCCCTAATTCCTTTACAACGATGGGAATGAAATCACCTTGTTTACCAGTGCCAACGGATGTAAGCTTGATTGCCTCTAAATCAATGAGATCTTGGACTTTATGCTTGAACCTTGTACAATTCTCAACATTGTGACCAGGTGCCCCAGAGTGGAACTCACATCTAGCATTAGCATTGGGTCCCAGAGGAATCTTTGTGGAAAGAGGTCCCAAACTAACACGTTCGACTAGTTTAAGCTCAAGCAAATAAGAAAGCAACTGCGCATACGGCATTGGAAAGGGATTAAACTTCCTCTTAGGCCTCTCTGACTTAGGCCTCTCTGACTTAGGATCCTCTTGGGGAGCAGGAAGTGATTGCTGATGAGAAAGCTCTGAAACTTCAACTCGTGGAGGGGAATCACGAGGCAATCCATGATCTAGAGCAAATCCCACAGAGATGGGAGAAGTAAGGACCTCTATTGTGGAAGCGAACACATGATCATTTTCCTTCTTTAACACCTTATTCAAGATTTCCATGTCCAGGCCCATCTGAGTCCTCATCTGATTGACTTCCTCTCTTAGCAATTTCTGTTCTTGGGACATGACCAGCATATCTTCCCCAAATTGCCTCATCTGAATCTTTATTTCAGTTACCTCTGCACGGAGTTGTTCCATGGCTATCCTATGGTTATCACAGGATGAGTAGAATACCGATGAATACGTTGGTCGGCAATCCTGTCTGAAGAAAGGAGAACATAAGAAGACCAGAGGTACCTGTTATGCAGAAATGATCATGCAAATGCAAATGTAAACATGTATGAACATTATCAAGGCGATCTATCCCTTGATTCCAATTTTAACAATAGAAGAGAACTGGATTCCTGATCATATAAAGAGAATAAGCATCCATTACAACACAAGTCTGAATAAGCATAAACAAAGACCCCGACCAACAAGCCTGGCGGTGATCCCGGAAATACAAAGAAAACAGCAGCAAGGAAACTAAGGCATATCATCAAGACTCAGCCGTGCTAGACTTCCCCATTCGTCATTCTTTTTGCACCAATTCTGCACTTCCTTGAGAAGCTTCTTGGTATTAGGATGCTCTGGTCTCTGAATCAACTCCTGAATCAAAAGATCCCTCCTGTGCAAGATCCCTGTTAAATAACGACTATGCAATTCCCAATCATCTTCCCTAGAAGCTCCACCTGAACTTGGACCTTCGCTTCTGGCTCTTTTCACTTCGGCTTGGATCTTCAGTTGTTCCATATCTGCCATGGTTTCCTTGAGCTTTTCCTCAATTGCTCTCCTCTCAAAGATCCCTGATAAAATCTCCTTATCCTTTTTCCGAAGCTTTGTCTTCAAACCTTCAATCTGCTCTAGATACTTGTCCTCTTTCAACCTGTTGGCAGTAATTGTTGTATTCCGACGGTCACGGAACCTGTGAATTCTTGACATAGCATAAGCCAACTCTTTCTTCTTGGACAAAAGGACCTTGCTAACACTTTTCAACGCTTGAGCCACTTTCTCTCTGGTTGTGGCTTCTTTAGACAATTCTTTCTCCTTCACAGCCAAAAGTTCTGATTTCAACCTGGCAACCTGGATAGCTTCGCCTTTTTCGTGCTTCAACTGACCAACCTCTCTGCCCAGCTCACGATTCTCCTCTCGGAGTTTCTCCTTCTCAACCCATAACTTATCATACTTCTCTATATCAACAGTCGTGGGAGCCTCGATCATCAAAGAATACAAAGGTGGTTCCACCGGGAAAGGAAGAAGCTCCTCTTCTGCTCTTTTCTTAATCCACTCTTCATAGGAAGGAAAAGCCCGGTTATTACATTTCCCGAATGAAGTTTTTCCTTTCTTGGTCACCTGCTTCCAAGCATTCACAATCTTCCTTATCATCTCTTGATCCCCAGTACCATTGAAGAATAAAGACTCTCTGATATCTCGCTCTTCAGGTGGACCTCTCAAAGGATAACCAAACTGCCTGATAACAAGGGAATGATTATAGTTAATTCCACCTCTTCTCCCTATCAAGGGTACATTAGGGAATTCTCCGCACTTGCAAATAATCTCCATCCCTAGCAAGTCATGGTTGAACCAAACAATATTGTCAGCAGTCAAGCCCATTAACCTCTTTGACCACTACAGAGAATCTCTCGTATCAACGAAAGCGCCAGCTTCGGGGAGATGACTCAGAAACCAAGTAGATAAAAGTGGCGCACAGTAACTCACCATTTTTCCACGCCTATCTTCGTTCTTGTAGTGGACTGAGTGATACACATCATCTAGCAAGGTAGGTACAGGATTCTTTGAAATAAAGATTCTGACAGCATGCATATCCACCAGATCAGGAGCATTGGGAAACAGGACAATCCCATAGATGCACATAGCCAGAATAGCTTGGAAAGCAGTCCAATTCCTCTCCTTAACATGTATACAAGCTTGATCAAACAAGAACTTCAATAAGAAACCCTTAGCTCCTTGTTTCTCCACAATATTACTGCTCATAACAGATTCACCAATATGAAGAGCAATAGCCATTTCTTTTATCCCAGGGCGTTCTTCAGAAAAGAATACTATGTCATGCCTGATGGGGATTCCCAAAATAAATAAGAACTCCTCCAACGTTGGAGCTAAGATATAGTATGGGAAAGTGAAGCAACGCAAAGCCGGATCATAGAACTGAAGAAGTGTATGAATGACATCCTTCTTATACTTGGAGATACTGTAGATAAACTTCAGAAGTCTCCCATACTCTCCACCAAACTCTGTACGAACTCTGGGACCAGCCATACTAATCAGCTTGTGAATCAACGTCAAGGTCGGGTCTGGGAACGAATAGGCAACAGTCTTCTTTCTCTGGACATCCATGCTAAAGCAACCTCAGAAAACCGGAATCAAGAGTAAGATGCAAGCCCTGAAAAATGTCAAACATGTTAGAATGCAAGAAAAATGATATGCACATGCAAGCATGGGATCAAGGCATCACTGCTGGATGTGCTGTGTTGTTAACTGAACGAGAACCACAACCCAGAAAACCAGAATTCTAGAATATCGAACCACTGAGATAACCAGAAACCCAGATAACCAAACACTGATGAGAACTTTAGAAAACCGGGTAGGTTGAAGGTTTCGGTTTCCTGCAAGCCTGCAAACACCCATCCCATCTCACATGAGGGTTCTAAAAGGCGAGGATCCTCAATATCACGGGCTCTCAAGTCGAGAAATGATGATACGTTCACCATTTCTGGTTTGGCATCATCATTAATCGAGGAGGCCTCAACTGATTCCCCTAAAAAATAAGGTCATCCTATGCGAGTCCCTCAGCATTAGGTCCTCGGATTGACAAGTGCAATGGGTTTTCCATTTCTGGTCTGCCATTATCACAGGTCGGGAGGAGAGGCGCAACTGAGGTATCGGAGAAACGGTCACAAGAGTCGACAACTCTCTAGATCAACACCCTGAAATGCGCAAGACACACACGTCAGAATGCGTCCCAAGATAGCCTCATCTGGTTGTGAATTTTGTGAACACACAAATGCACCAAGATGGCACGTAGGTCCCACTACTCTCCACTCTAGTCCTAGGGTGTACTCAAGCCTGGGTATTGGGCTTATCTCTCAGAACAACCCAACCTGCCAAACAGAAACCAGCCAGCACAACACAGTAATATCCAGTATGACAGTAATAAAATGAAGTGCAATGCAATAAGAGCTGTAAAACAGTAATATACAACATAATAAAGCACAACAAATAAACATCCAACGAAAAAACCAAACATGCGCTAGGATCAACTCGCTAAAGGGGATGGACCAGCAAGAGGTCAACCAGAGTCCCCAGCAGAGTCCCCAGTTGTCGCTCCTGAAAGATTCGCATCCAACGGTACAAACGCGAGAGTGGCGCAGAAAACACAGAGTCGCCAGCAATGTGTATTTATCCCGAGAGAGGGAAAGGAAACACTGCATAAACCTGAAGAGAAAGGGGGAAAGACATGGTCATCACAACCATAATCAAGGTTCGGGAGTCGGTTATGCGAGGGGAAGGTGTTAGCACCCCACGCATCCATCGTACTCGATGGGATCCATGCTTGTTGTCTAACCGGAGGGTGAGCTGTCCTACTATCTATGGCTGAACAAAAGAAAATGGGGATGGGGTGACTAAGACGGACTCGGTAGGACATATTCGATGCCCTAGGCCTACGTACTCCCTCAATACAATGGGAAAGTCAGATTCAACGTAGTTCGGACGGGAACTGTGGGGGAAGGTTGCTCTCCAAGACAATCGTTGTCTCGTGCCTACATATCCTCAATCGGACGAGAGAGAGAGGAATTAGAGCTAATGTAGTTCGTGGGTACGACCACGAATGGGTAAGTGTTTTTTACGTGAGCGACGAGCTCTTTTCTGAAAATGAAATTTGAAACCCAACAATCCCGAAGGATAAAAAGATTTGAATTTGTTTTGTATTTTTTAGACAGAAGTGTTTTTTTAAGTTAGCTCATAACTTGCATTGTACCAAAGTCTAGGGCACAGGGACGAATACTTAACGAATCGTCCCAAGACAGGACGCTCGCTAAGCACTCTAGAAAGATGAGATAAAGGCCCTCATTTCTCATTCCCCACGCTTAAGGCTCGTGCGCAATACACTTTATCTTTATTAAGTGTTTTCAAGAAGTTTTGAGATGAGAAGAGAGAAGACCCAAAGGAAACTCTAAAGGGAAACTAAGAGTCCTAATGTTATCATGCATGGATGACCTATGGTTAGTGAGGTTTAGGAGGGACGACTACCTAAAACCTAATGCTAATCCTACTCCAAGCTTAATCAAAAATTAAGTTGGACTAGGTAGCTCTAAAGGGAGAGAATCCAAGACTTAAACAAGTCTTGAGATTCATGGGAGGAAGAGAGTGAAAGAGAAGAATGAGAAAGAGAAGGATGAGATAAGAAACAAGATAGGGCAGCAAACACATCATATCAAGTATATCCAACTTACATCCATAAACAAGTCTCAAAGATCATGCAAAACATCTCAAGTAAGCATGCAAAGGTAAACATGAAAGAATGCAAGCATACTTATATGAAATGCACAATTAAGCACCAATGAACTTCATATCAAGATGAAATGATAAAAATAAGATGAAGATGAAAGCAAGTCAGAATCAAGATCATACCATCATCAACAATTCACATGTGCAAGAGAAGTTCAAAACATGGAACAATATGCACCAAAGAAAGTCCACAAAAGGAACTCAAAGTACAAGCACTTAAAGCATACCCAATCATGATCCACAAATTGAAAAATTTGGACACAAGGGACCTCAACTAGGGGTAAACATCATACCAAATGCTCATGCAAAGAATCAAGAAGAAATTCAATCAATTAGGCATGGCAAAACAATTAGGGTTAAAATATGTCAAGATATGATCATGCATAATTCACTTAAGCACAAATAATCACACATACATCAAATGATATTAAAAAATTGTGAAATTAAAACCCAAGTGACCTAAGTCAGAAGCTAGCAAAATACCAAAAGATCACACAAAAATTCACAAGTTAAGTACCTCAAACAATGTTTCAAAGTTGCATAAGAACAAAGGAGAACAATGCACAAATAGAGGGACTAAAATGAAATATGAGATGAGTTTAAAAATATGAGAAAAATATTTTTAAGGACCTCAAGATGTCCTCTGAAATATACAAAAAGAATGAGATGCAAATCATACACCAATGATGAGAACAAAAATCAACAAGGCAAGGTGTGCACAATTGAGACAATTCACAAAGAAAATTAATCAAACAATTTATTCAGATGCACAAAATAAAATAAAAATGGAAAATAAAATTTGCCAAAATTTTATAAAATTCCAAAGATGCTTCATGATTTTTTTATAATTTTTAAATGCATAAAACTAATTTTAAAAATTAAAAATGCAAATGAAATAATTAAATTAAATAAAAAGAAAATAAAACAAGCCAGGGGTGCATACAAAGCAAATTACACGTTGAAAATATAAAATGGGCTCAAGGAGGGGGTGGGAAAAGCAAGCCCAGTCCAATCAAATAGTCAGCGGATACCAAACAAAAAACAAGGACCCAGTCAACATGATTGACTCACACCAGCCACAAGATTAATCCAATACTCCATATTCAGTCAATCAAAATCACAAGTAATCAAGATCAACGCTCAGGATCAAAAGTACATGGTAGCAACAATACGCGCGCGCACATCCAATCATCAGAAATTAAAATAAAAGCATGTGAATAGCACATGGTAATTTTAATGCGTTGGCACAACAACAACCATCAGATTCATTAAACGTTCCAGATCAAGTCAACAAAACACAAAGCATGCAAGATGTGTGGCTCAGATATGTGTGTGCACAATAACAACCATGGGTTAAAAACACACAATCAACAAAATAAGAGGGGATTTTAAATGACGTGGCTACACATGGACCATCAGATCTGGACCATCAACGGCAATGATTTCATCTTCAACCTTCATCCTTCAGATCACCTGAAAAATAACCAGGTGCCGGAGCCCTAGCTCCGGTCACCTTCTCCGGCGAGCACAACCTCAAAATTTTCCAGAAATCAAAAACAAATACACCAATCCACTCAGATTTCAACAAGGATCAAGAATATGCAATTGGTTTCAACAGATCATCAACAAACAAGGCAAATCGAAGAGATAAAGTTTAGATCTAAAAACTTTAGATCTACAATACAACCATGATACACGTCCAAACTCAAAACTAAACATATCAGGATGATCAGCAACTCATAAGGAACACTATGCATACCATAAAATCAAGTTATATGATGATGAATTTCACACTAACCTGAGAATTGCAGAGCTTAAAATACACCAAGAAAACCCTCTGGAAGCTGCAGATCTACTCCTTAGAACCTCTTATTGCAAAATAAATGCAATTAGAGCTTGGATCGTGCTAGATCTTGAGATTTGAACTTGAACCTTCCAAAACTGAATCCGATGAAAAACTCACTCTCAGCTTCAATCAATGGTTGATTCTTGCTCTATTTACTTCACTGATCAAGAATGTGAAATAAAATCTCAAAGAAACTCCAAGGAGAGTGAGTTTCGAAGAGAGAAAGAGTGAGAGCAAAAATTGGAATTCTGAGCAAATGAGAGTGCATGAGGAGTGAATGAGCGTGTGATCCTTCTTATATACACTTGGTTAGACCTCTGAGCATGATTAGGGTTTCATTAATCCCTTGATTAAGGCTATCCAAGGTGATTTGCAAAAATGCAAGTTGTGATGCACACACTAATCCACACGTGCACGGGTCATGAAATCAGCATAATTCACTCACATTTCACTTACTGATCACAATGGAATTGGGTTTGGGCTTTGTGGTGACTTGATTCATGAGATTCCATCCATCATGTAAATTTGCATTTTGAAAAATACATGAGGTACATGGCACGGATTCACTTGATTCAAGGGTAAAAAATGGTCCTCATGGAGTGTACTTGAATGTTGTAAGGTGACTTGAAGCATTAAAAACAACTACAAGTCATTTTGAACCAAAATGTAAAAGGTGGAAAAATGAATACATGAGAAAACCTTAAAAACACCTTGCCTTCTTTTGATCATAACTTGAGAACCACAAATGATATGGAGACAATCTAGTACTTTTTGGAAAGGGGAGAGAGAGATCTTCAACTTTCATGTTTGAGGAAAATTCATTTGAAACTTCTTTGGTGATGAAAAGTCAAGTTGAATGTGGTGGAAAAACTTCCAAAAATGGAAAGTTTCAAATTATAGGTCATTTCCATATTTAGTAACTTTTTCACAAACTCTTTATTCTTGATGAATGACATGAATCTTGACATTTGAGTACCATATGAGGGCACAAGACCTTAAAAATCATGAAGAGGACCTCAAAATTCCATGGTTGACTTTCCGCCTTACAGTTGACTTTTGCTTACTTCACAAGTAACTGATCCACTAAACATCTTCCACAATGAGCCACTAGCCAAGCCTTCCTCTATGAGTGTTTGTGAGCATATGGAAACCATGAGAGCATGCTTGAATCCACAAAGCCCTTCAAGAAGTCCTTTGAACCCAAGAACCCTAATTGGTCCCTCTGGATAGGAGGGAAAAATTCACTTGAAAACTCTTGCCACTCTTGATCTTATAGTGATATGATGAACCCCTCAAACCACCTTGAGGCTTGAGACTCCTTTGAGATGAACCAAGTACCTTGATCCCATGCTAAGAACCAATGCTATGCACAAATGCTAATGCAATAAATGCAAAGAAACATAAGCCAGTTAGCTAAAAATAAGAAGGCAAATTTTGGGGTGTTACAGCACCCTAGGCACAAGAAGCACCCCAGGCATTCAAGGGGTTTGGAGGAGGCTCGTCAGACTTATCACCGCTGCCTCTTTACCCTGACCATACTGCTAGACATGTATGGGACGGAGACGTAAAATTTAGTTGGATTAATTCTTTGTAAATTATATTTGTTATAATATTTGAAGTTTTTGATGATGATTTATTTTTCTGCAGGAACGTGATGCTTTAAAACTCATCAACCATGGCCGGAAGATTATGGGTCTGCAGCAGCCTAATTAGTAGTGTTTTAGAATGTGTTACAGCTATCTAGGCTAAAAGACTTGTGCATGACCGATTATGTTACGGTTAACCGTGGTATTTTGTCCACGTTTGTAGAGAGATGTCACTCGGAGACATCATCATTTCATCTTTAACATGGTGAGATGTAGATCACAGTGGACGATGTCTCGTGCCTGCTGCATCTTCCTATCAGGAGAAACTGTTAGACCACGACAACATTAACAAAGATAACGCACTGGAGATGAGGGTTGATTATATGTGGGATGACCCCGGAGACGTCATCAAGGAGTTAGAAGCAACCCAATGGGCTCATGCTAGGTTTTCAATTCCTTAATGAAGGCTCTAAAGATCTGATGGAAGAAGACATGTCAGACAAGATGTCCTAGCTTATGTCTCAACATCATGACCTGATATAGCAGGTTGTTGCTAATCATGTCAAATATTTAAAGAGTAATCAGAAGATGGAACAAGGAAGAAATAAATAGATATTTCGAAGCCCATAAACTGCTGAAGATTATAAAAGGAAGACCAAGACCTAGGGTAGAGATAGATTTTAAGAATTCTTATTAAGACTTTTGTAAAAGTAGAAAATAAGGATTTAGGATTTTGAAAGTCGTGTACTTTCTTGAGTTGCAAGTCACCCTTTGTATTGTTTGATACATTGTGGTAGACATAGTTTTACAGATTCAGATACCTTTAGGTAATGAATTATATATTGTTCTTGGATGAAGCTTTGACGCAAATCCATGCATTGTTTATTAGTCAAGAGTCTTGACTGAATACTGTATTGAAAGGGATGTCTTTTAATTGAATAAATTGATGCAGTTACCGGAGGTTGTAACTGTTAGATATCACTGAGGCGATTTAGGAATTGAGATGGGTTTCTCTTATCTAGATGGTGATTTCTAGATAGAATTTTATTGGGTAGGGATTAAGTGAGGAGTTGTAAACGACGGAGTTTAATTCTAAATTAATACTGCTAATAGTGAATTCATTCCTGGCTTGGTAGCCCCCAGACGTAGGTGTTATTGTTCAGCGAACTGGGTCATCATATCCTTGTGTTATTTATTTTTCTATTTTGTTAAATTTATTCTTCTCTCTTGTTCAGAAGTTTGTGTCTTGATTGATGTCTAAACATCTGTCACAACATTGTTTTATGAATCTGCAGTTTCATTGAAGGATGCATGCTCTAATACCAATTGAAGACATCTGTAATCTGCTATACCAGAATTTCAATTGGTATCAGAGCATGCATCCTGTCTATTTCTGGATGAGTTCTAGAGAAGATACTTTCTGGTCTTTGAACAAGGAAGGAGTTTGTATGATCAGACCATCTCTTGATGCTTTGATGGTTGTCTGATACGCTGTGAAGATTCTCTGCTGCTACTGATGATGATTCTCTGTTGCACATGGTGCCTTTTAAGATGTTCTGACATCTTACCTGGTGCATGTTGAAGATGGTGTTAGTTTCTATAGTTGTTTTTGGCACCTATAAACAGGAGAAAGCACTGTGATCTGGAGAACTCTGGAGGATCCTTCTATGTTGCCTGGGAGATACTTTCAATCAGGTAATATGAAGGACAATAGGAGGAAAAAGGTTAAGTTGAGGTCATGTGTAACCAGTACAAAACACTCTATGTCATGTTGAAAGTTACCAAAGATACTTGAGTTGTCTCTCAAGTCCACTCATAAAGGCGCTTTTGAATAATAGAGTCAGAAGAGAAGATGGTCAAGAAGATGTTGCAGGAATGCTCTGACGTGTGACATAAGAATATGATATCTTGGAAGAAGAGCCATAAGCAATTTATTTTTGCTTCTAACCCTATAAGAAAGTGTCTCTGCTTGAGGACCGCCTATCAGGTCTCCCGGATGGAAGTATATAGGAAGAACTACACAAGCATTCTGACATTCAGCTAGGTTGAAATTGGAGTGATTGCTAATCAATGTTCAAACAGTCTCATGAGCGTGAAGATTTTGGATTTTTGCCTTGGGAAGTGATTCTGTTTGATGTTACTGATATGATGAAGACGGTCTTCTAAGGAAGATTTATGCTATAAGTCTTATTTATGGTGTTTCAGCTAGAATGTAAATCTGAAGAATACAAAACGGGGATTAAAGATCAATTGATATTTGTGCCCTTAGCAAGTATTTAATTGATTATCCTATTGCCTGGTGTTCAAGAAAGATGATTGTTACATCAGAAGTTGCATCTCCGGATAGTTGTAAGAACTGAGAACCAATCTCAATGATGTGTTCATTGGAAAAGGAACTGATGTTCAACCAGATGTTAGAACATCTTTACAGAAGATTGTGTGCAGAATTCTGTTGGTCCAAGGAGTGAACTGTGTGGACAAGGGAGAATTGTGTCATATTCTCCGGAAACTAAACAAAGGGGTGTTGTTTGAAGGTGTTGAGAATCTTCTTCTGATTGGTCTTGAAGAGTCAGTTGTTATGCAGTCTAGGAAGTTTCTGTTCTAGAAACTTGCTATTATGAAAGTGAAGATTGTCTCATGGTCATCTTGATGAACATACCTTTGGTTAGTTTATTTCTGATCTAAGCACATAGAAGAACAGAAGATGTGTTCTTGTATCCTCTATAGGAGTATGTGTTCTAATTACTGGGGATGATTGCAAAGATTTGTCTACCAGAGTCTCTGTATATGGAAGTCAAAGGTAAATGTCTTAAACATTTGGACTGACATCTTGAAGACTCTTTCTGGTCTTTTAGAGCTGAATCTGAATGATCATGCAAATAGATGTGACTATTTGGGGTGGTTCTGGCGTGGAATCTAATCTTATGTGAACGATTTCCTTGGAGAATTATGCTTGAAGGAGGCTGTCATCAGGGTACTTGTTCATTCCTTGAGAGGAATGGTTGTTGATTCTCTTTATTATGATCAGGATAGAGGTTGTTTACTCAAACTTGGTTTCATGATCAAGTCTATAAGAACATGGAACTCTTGTTCTGATATGGTGGAAAGGCCACTTATGGTGGGATATTATCTGGAAGTCTAAGAGTTAGACCTTTAAGATTGAGTCAGGCATGTATGATTTCATCAGTTGGCTAGTAGATCAAATATTATGACATGGAACTGAACATCTGGATGCATTGGAGTTGTACTATCTTGTACAGGCTGGTCATCTTAGGAGTGGTTGTTCTTCAACTATACGACTATATCAATATTTTGGAGCATGCAATAGCTAAAAACTCAATGGAGTTGTTGATTGCTTAGTGTCTTCATATCCTCTTCTTGGAGTCTCATCTAAGATGTTTGATATGAGTGTTCCAGAGGTAAGGGGATGTTCGTACTGGAAGTTTCAGTTTTGTTGTTGTTTCCACATAATCAAGGACCTTGTGGAAGGTGTTTTGATTGGTCACTACTGGTGGAAGGTGGTACTTGAGTGTGACTCAAGAAATTACCTGCTCAAGTCTGCTACTCTAGGCTTGTAATTAAAACATTAGACTTTGCCAAGTGTAGTGTCTCGAGGGGGACTGAGAAGGTGGAGTTTTGAAGAATAGAAGACTGAAGTACAGAGGAGAAGCAGATCTTGCTGAGGAGTCTGTTTAGATTGGATGTCTGAACCTTGAGTTTCTGGAGTAAAGCTTCTTGAGGCTCGTGGGAGTTTATTTTTCTTTGTGGTATTCTGTCTTCTGTGATGGGTTATGATCTACTGCAGCTGGGACATGGCGAGATTCTGATGTTCTAAATGATGTTGGAACATCATTCCTGCTACTGGATATTCTTGGAGGATAACTTGTTTAATTTTCAGCCTTGGAGCTATATTTACTCATGATTGAGTATGGTGTAGAACTACTGATCAATGCTGTGTGGATTCTGGTGATAGGTTTTGCTTGAAGTGTCATTAGAAGAGATTGCATCGGGCTGAAGGTGTATCACTCTTCTTATGGAGAAGGGATCTGATGTCTTCCAAGTGTGGATGACATTCTGTCTAACCAAGAAGCTAAGAAAATGTGTATATCCCTTTCGTGGATGTGAGTATTTCATATTTGATTGGAGTCATTCTCAAGGAATAAGGTTGTCCATGGTTATAAGATTCATGATGAATTTGTACATGGTGTAGATATGTTTAGGGAGAGAGTGATCAGTGATGTTATCTGGTCTCAGTCCAAGAGTTCGTTGGTTATGATATAAGGAGTGTGATCCTGGTGTTTGTCTTCACTTATGAGCATGAAGATGCTTATGTGATTCTTGTGAGGATGTGATGTTAGGAAAGATGCCTTGACATCATGGTGTGTTGAGGTTGTGACTTTGACAGTTCTGCTTGGGAGTTTGATTTGTTAAGACTATTGACCTAAATCAACTTTGTTCTTAATTCTTATGACAGACCTGAGAAATAAGAGTGGGTATTATCTGGGAGAATTTATTTACTCTGCAGAATGAGATAAGGCTCATGGGAATCTTTGTTGTTAACTGGGAGATGTTTGAAGAAATGTCTTAACATCTTGGTCAATATTTTTTTTTGGTTGAAAGGAGTATTCTCGGGGCTCATTAGAAGGCATTGTGACTATGCTTCAGAGTTTACAAGATGGACTGGACAAAGTCTGACAAGGTGTCAGGAGATTGTTTATAACGTGTGGTTGTTTTCAAGTTGATTGTCTTGGATGGTGGAAAGTGTGTCTTAGAGAAGGCGTGTTAAACATGTGTCTTGATACATGCAAATTCTTTGGACGGTTTACCATAAAGTTGAAACAGTCAAATCCTAGATGGGCGGTGCACAGTCATTTATGTTGAAGTTACCTAACTAAAATTATTCCTTCATTGAATTGTTCATCGGTAACTTATATGGACCATAAATTCCTAGAGAAACTGCTTGGGTATTTAAAGGGGGTCGCTGCTTCTGGATTCCCAGGTTGTGTTACTTATTTTTAGGCTATGTATTCATGGCTTTTTTCCGGGTTTGGGTAAGTACCATGTGGGTATGGAACTATGTTGGCTATTTTTGCCAATTTTTGGCTAAAAAGGGGGAGAATGGGTGCGTATTCATCTCGGTTGTGTGTTGGTCCTTAGAACACATTACTGGTATCATTTTTGGTGTGGAGTCCTTACTTGCAGTTGTTTTATAAGGATGTTGGATGGGATGTTCTAACATCCTGTCTGAGTCTCAAGTTCTTCTCTAAGTTTTTCCTTTGTGTCTTATGATCTGAGTTAAGAACACAGTTGTGTCTTATGTTCTGATTTACCAGAGTAGCAGTCTACTTCCTTGAGTCCTTGACATGATAATTCAGGTTGGTGTTTGGTTGCTCCAGTGACAAGTATTGGTTTTGGGTTTGAGGGGGAGTGGTGTGCATCTTCTTCGGGAGTGGTTTGCATATTCTTCCTCATGTACACAAGGATAATGGATAATGGGTACACGGGAAAAGTGAAAGCTTCTAGCTGAAATGACTTCGGGAATTTCTACTCCCTCTTTCCCTGGAGCATCCTGGGTTTATTGTGCAAAAGGTGTTTTAGCCAAAATTTGTCAAAAGGGGGAGATTGAAGGCTCTAAAGATTTGAGCAAATTTTGGTAAAATAGGATGTTGTGCAAGATGTTCCAACATGATAAAGTCTGATGAAAGAAGACATGTCAGACAAGATGTCCTAGCTTGTGTCTCGACATCTTGACCTGATATAGCAAGTTGTTGCTAATCTGGTCCAAGATTTAAGGAGAAATCAGAACATGGATCAAGGAAGAAATAAACAGATATTTCGAAGCCCATGGTCTGCTGAAGATTATAAAAGGAAGACCAAGATCTAGGGTAGAGATAGATTTTAAGAATTCTTATTAAGACTTTTGTAAAAGTAGAAAATGAGGATTTAGGGTTTTGAAAGTCGTGTACTTTCTTTAGTTGTAAGTCACCCTTTGTATCGTTTGATACATTGTGGAAGACAAAGTTTTACAGATTCAGAAACCTTTAGGTAATGAATTATATATTGTTCTTGGATGAAGCTTTGAAGCAAATCCATGCATTATTTGTTAGTCAAGAGTCTTGACTGAATACTGTATTGAAAGGGATGTCTTTCAATTGAACAAATTGATGCAGTTACAGGAGGTTGTAATTGTTAGATATCACTGAGGTGATTTAGGAATTGAGATGGGTTTCTCTTATCTAGAAGGCGATTTCAGTAACACCCCAATTTTAGTAATTATTTATTTATATTAATTAATTGAGTGATTTATGAATTAATTTATTTATGTGATTTATTTGATTTATTTGAATTATTTGATTTAAATGAATTATTTGATTTATTGAATTTATATGAATTGTTTGATTTATATAAACTATTGGGTTTATATAAATTAATTGATTTATTTAATTTATATGAGTTAATTGATTTAATTGATTTAATTGAAATATGTTATTTATTGAATTAATTGAATTAATGGATTTATTGGATTAACTTGAAATAATTAATTTATTTAATTACTTAATTTATTTAGATTATTTGAATTAAGTAATTTATTTGATTTATTCTATTTGGTAGAATTATATAGTATTGTTAGATTTTAGTGGGCTTAATGTGGTGTGTGAATAGTAAGTTAGAATTGGTGGAGATAGGCCCAATTTGTTTAAGACAATTTTAGGGTTTATTAAGAGAATGAAAAGATAGTAAGAGAGAAAATTGGAACAAGAAGAGAAGTGTAGAGGAAAGAAGAGGAGTGTAGGATAAGAGGAACACAAAATCCAAGTTCAAGAAATTCATCCAAAACTAAGGTAAGAGTGGGTTTTCACTCATTTATTGGGATTATTGGGTAATGATTAGTGGGTAGAAATTTGATTGGGATAAAACCCCAAAATTTTCTATGAGATTAAATATTATTAGGTTTAAGGTTAATCTTTGAAAATATGTTAATCTTTGGGTGTTTTAGAATTGATTTTGGTATAGTATAGAGACCCATTTAATATCTATAGTACCCATTGGAATTAGAAAAAAATTGAAATAATATTATTTGTTCTTACTGCAGCCTTTCCTTTTAATTCCTACTAAGCTATTTGATACCTTGTATAGTATTATCTGATTTACCAACTAGTGTTGTTAAATAGCAGTATGCAAAACTATACCGATATAGGAGAATTTAGATAACTACTACTATTGTTCCAACCCGCCGCGATTCGCTAGTTGGTATAAATTGATGGCAATAGTGCAACTATACCAATATTGCATAGTGAAATTTAACAATCTGCTAGCTGCAATTGACAGCATTGATATCATTATCAACTACCCTTTTTCAACTCAATATTTGTGTTTTATCATATCTATCTTTGTTTATAGCTTATTCGTTCATGTGTTGATTGCTTAGAATGTGAATTTGTGAAACTGTTATTCAATGGGCATTATCTTTATGCTTTTGGTTTTTGTCAAACCAAGGCATCTATGAGCACAACTTGAAAGAATTATCCCTCAAGATAGTATATAGCTATCTAAGAATGTTTTTCCATACACAATGGGCAAGGGATTATACTCAAGAGTAAAAGGTTAATTCACCCAAATATCTATCCCTTCGTTCACTTGTGTCATGCCAATTTGGTTAAGCTTTTGGTGTTAGAATAGTATTTAATTGTATTGCTAGAATTCTAGAAATATTAAATTGTAAACCCTTTCCAATAATAATCCAAATTGGTATATAAATTAATAAAATATGATGAAATGTGTTTCTTTTTTTTTTCATTATCATGATGTAGTAGCAAATGGCTATGAGTTCCAGTGAAATTCTATTGCATTATATGCTGGCAAATAGAAATGAAATGCAGACCATCTAGTAGTAAACCGAAAATTGAAGAGTGATGTTCGGAATTAGCAATTTGGAAATGTGAGAGTTACCTTATGTTACTGTAGTATATATATATATATATATATATATATATATATATATATAGTTCATATCCTATGAGAATGCCATTTTTATATAAGAACATAAGAATGAATCTGAATCATTAGATTTTAAAATAAATGGTGGAGATTATATATGGTTTTTGTTTTTCTCTCTCCTCCATTATTAAAATAAATTTATGGAGGAGAGAGAAAAAAAACTAATACATAATCTCCACCATTTATTTTAAAATCTAAAGGTTCAGATTCATTCTCATGTTCTCACATAAAAATGTCATTCTCATATGATATGTTCCCTATGTATATATATATATATATATATATATATATATATATATATATATATATATAATAAATAATGAACCATAATCCTTTTTTTAATTAATAATACAACTTATTCTTTAGCATAATTAATAATAATAATAATAATAATAATAATATATCTTTATTTAATTATTAATACTTATTTTTAGTCATTACATGAATATTGTATTTAATTAAATTTTGATTATTTATTAAATTTTGATTATTTATTAAATATTGATTATTTATTAAAATAATGATTGTTGGTTAAAATATTGATTAATTATTGAATATGGAATAATTATTAAAATGTTTAATAATCACTAAATAATTATTAATATTGAGTAGTGTTGAATATTTACAAAATATTGAAATGTTGATTTTAAATATTGAATTATTTGTTGAATATTGAATTATTTTATTAAATATTGATTATTTATTTGATATTGATTATTACTTAGTAAATATGGAGTTAATTATTGAAGATAAGTCAATTACTCTATGTATAATCGGTATCGTGTGATTTGTGAATTGAGATGAAATTGTATTGATACTTGTGAATTACTTGCTAATTGTGGTGATGATGTTTGAAGTAAGAATGCCATGATTTTTAAAGATGTGTTTGTGTGTGCAATTGTGTGGTAATTCAAGTGTGATGAATTATTGGAGATATACATGATATTAAGATTAGGGAATGGTCTTAATTGCATATGATTATTGATTGCATACGCATCATTTGTGTCAAGAGGCAATGCCTGCTAGTTCCGTGGGAGCTAGTGACTTGTCCCAAACCTAGAGCGGGGTTTGAAAGCTAAGGGAACGAGCATTTGTTTGTTATTGGTCTAGGGAACGGACCAGGTTTAAGTGTAAAAACCGAAAAATAATAACAAGTGTTGGTACCAAATGGCATAAGTTGCATTGAGTCTTGCATCGAGTCACATTGCATATATGTTTGTTACATGGAAGTATGTGGATGTATGTGACTTGTGAATTGGTGAAATTATGGAATTGTGCGCATTTATTTGTGAATTGTATGGTTACTTGAGTAATACCTTGTTGATAAAACTTTGAAGTGTGAGAATAATTGTAATTATGTTTGTATGCCTTAAATTAATTATTATCTTATAATTTCAATAATGATGTGAATTCCCACCCTTCTGTTGGAATGTGTTTTGTATGACATCGCTCAGGTACCGATGAGTAGAGTTACTCGTAGCTCGAGGTATCCGTTGGAGTAGCTGTTTTAGTGCCTTTATTTATGTTGGGTCGAGTCATGCTCTGATCATGTAACAATGGGATCGTTTCAGTTTATGTTTGAGAGATACAGTATGTACTCTACTTTATGCTTCTATGTTTCTTTGAATTGTATGAAGTATCGACTTTTATGCCTAAGTTTTGATTATGAGTGTGACGAGCATGAAACTTTCATTATGTCAATTATGAGTAACTTGAATCCGCTGCTACATGCTAATGTGATAGTTTTTGAAAAGCATGAAATTATTTAAGTGTTAATGAGAATGACAGGTGTTGTATTGTTTTGAAATTATATGTGACACCCTTTTGTGAAAGGCATGATATTTACTCCGATTTATTTATATATTTTCCGCGGGGTTTAGAAGGGTGTTACATTAATGGTATCAGAGCAAGGTTGATCCATCCAGCCAGGTTGTCTAACGTTGTTTGTCCCCTAGTATGCAACATGTGTGTGAAAACACTGTCGGTACATGTTTATCTTTCTAACCTTTGTTTGCAGGAGTGGGATTGAAACAAGTGGGGGAAAAGCTTGTGCTTCTCCAAGATACTTCAAGTGTGGAGTAGTGGCGCAGTGTGTCGTTGAATGCTATTATAGTTTGGTAAAGATGGTTTGTTCCCCATCATGATTGTCGACTGTCTATTGACAAATTGAGGAACTAATCACCCTTAATCTTTTGTTGATAATAGACGGAATCATGTGGGATGGAATAGACGTGTCTTGTGAGCTTAGATGGTGTGTACAGTGAACTGTTTGGTGTTAAGCCAAATGCTTACAGATTGTTTTGATGAGTCGGTGCAAGATGGTGTCGAGATATTTTTGTTGATGGCAACTTTGAGTATTGGTGAAAGTGGAGCAGTTGGTATTTTGCAAATTGTTTGTGATTTTCCGGAAGTTTTTTCCTAATGAGATAACTGATTTACCGCCGGAACGCGAGGTGGAGTTTACGATCAACTTAGTTCTTGAAACTAGTCCGGTATCGATGGCTCCATATCGTATGTCCGCATTTGAATTGAATGAGTTGAAGAGTTAACTTGAAGATTTGCTTGAGAAGATGTTTATTTGTCCGAGTGTGTCACCGTGGGGTGCACCAGTTTTGTTGGTTAAGAAGAAAGAAGGTTTTATGAGGCTTTGTGTGGATTACAGACAATTAAACAAGGTGACTATCAAGAACAAGTATCCACTTCTGAGGATTGATGATTTGATGGATCAGTTGGTTGGTGCAAGTGTGTTCAGTAAGATAGATTTGAGATCTGGGTATCATCAGATTCGTGTGAAGGCTGAAGATATTTAGAAGACTGCTTTTAGAACGAGGTATGGACATTATAAGTATTCAGTGATGCCATTTGGGTTGACTAATGCACCAGGTGTATTTATGGAGTACATGAACAGGATTTTCCATCCTTATTTGGACAAGTTTGTGGTTGTTTTCATTGATGATATTTTGATATATTCGAAGAGTGAAGAAGATCATGTTGAGCATCTGAAGATTGTGTTATCCGTGTTGAAAGAGAAACAGTTGTATGCTAAACTTTCTAAGTGCGAGTTTTGGTTGAAGGAAGTGAGTTTCCTTGGACATGTGATTTCGAGTAGAGGTATTGCAGTTGATCCATCAAAGGTTGAAGCTGTATCGTAATGGGAAGCTCCGAAATCAGTTTTTGAGATTAGAAGTTTTCTTGGTTTGGCAGGTTATTATCGGAAATTCATTGAAGGATTTGTCAAGTTATCTTTGCCATTGACACAGTTGACTAGGAAAGGTCAAGCTTTTGTTTGGGATGCAAAGTGTGAAGAAAGTTTTCAAGAGCTTAAGAGAAGATTGACGACAACTCCTATTTTGATTTTGCCGAATCCTTCAGAACCATTTGTTGTGTATTGTGATGCTTCGTTGATGAATTTGGGAGGTGTGTTAATGCAACATCATCAAGTTGTAGCTTATGCTTCAAGGCAACTTAAAGTGCATGAGAGGAATTATCCGACGCATAACTTAGAGTTAGCCACTGTTGTGTTTGTGTTGTAACTTTGGAGGCATTATATGTTTGGTACGAGATTTGAAGTGTATTGTGATCATAAGAGTTTGAAGTATCTCTTTGAACAGAAAGAATTGAATGCGAGGCAAAGGAGATGGTAGGAACTTCTGAAAGATTATGATTTTGGTTTGAATTACCATCCGAGTAAAGCAAACGTGGTAGCTGATGCATTGAGTAGGAAATCTTTGCATATGTCGATGATGATGGTAAAAGAGTTGGAAATGATTGAGCAATTTCGAGACATGAGTTTGGTTTATGAAGAGACTTCTTATGGAGTTAAGCTTGGTATGTTGAAGCTTACTAGTGGCATTCTTGATGAGATTCGAGAAGGTCAGAAATCTGATTTGAGTTTGGTTGATCGGTTGACTTTGATCAATCAAGGTCAAGGTGGTGATTTTCAGATTGATGAGAACGGTATCATGAGATGTCGTGATAGAGTTTGTATTCCACATATTGTTAAGTTGGAGAATAGTATTCTTGAGGAAGGGCATGGTAGTGGATTGAGTATTCATCCCGGTGCTACTAAGATGTATCAAGATTTGAGGAAAGTATTTTGGTGGCCTCGTATGAAGAAGGATATTGCAGATTTTGTGTATTCTTGTTTGACTTGTTAGAAGTCAAAGATTGAGCATCAAAAATCGTTGGGTTTGATGCAACCATTGCCTATTCCTGAGTGGAAATGGGATAGCATATCAATGGATTTTGTGTCTGGTTTACCTAGGACACCGAGTAATTGTGAATCTATTTGGGTTATCGTGGATAGATTGACGAAATCTGCTCACTTTATTCCAATGTGAATGGATTACCCATTGGAAAAGTTAGCAAAGTTGTACATTGAGAGGATTGTTAGTTTGCATGGTATTCCATCTAGAATTGTGTTAGATAGAGATCCAAGGTTTACTTCTAGATTTTGGGAGAGTTTGCAAAGTGCCTTGGGTACGAAGTTGCGTTTGAGTTCTGCTTATCATCCGCAGACAGATGGTCAGGCTGAGAGGACAATTCAGCCACTTGAGGATCTTTTGAGAGCTTGTGTGTTGAAAAAGGGAGGAGCTTGGGATAGCTACTTGCATTTGATTGAGTTTACCTACAACAAAACATTTCATTTAAGTATCAGAATGGCACCGTTTGAGGCACTGTATGGTAGCCGGTGTAGGACGTCATTGTGTTGGTATGAGTCGGGAGAAAGTGTTGTGGTTAGACCCGAGATAGTTCAGTAGACTACTGATAAGATTAAGATGCTTCAGGAGAAGATGAAGATTTCTCAGAGTCGTCAAAAGAGTTATCATGACAAAAGGAGGAAAACACTTGAGTTTCAAGAAGGAGATCATGTGTTTCTTCGAGTTACTCTTGTAACTGGTGTTGGTAGGGCGTTTTAGTCGCGTAAGTTGATGCCGCGTTTTATTGGTCCTTAGCAGATTTTGCAGAGGATAGGAGAGGTAGCCTATCAGATTACTTTGCCGTCGTCGCTTACTAATCTCCATGACGTGTTTCATGTATCTCAGTTGAGGAAATACATTGCGGATTCATCTCATGTAGTCTAAGTAGATGATGTGCAGGTGAGAGATAACCTGATAGTGGAGACATCACCTATGTGGATTGAGGATCGGGAGTTGAAGCAACTTCGAGGTAAAGAGATTGCTTCGGTGAAGGTCGCTTGAGGAGGACCAGCTGGGAGAAACGTGACTTAGGAGTTTGAGAGTCAGATGAGAGAGTCTTATCCCGAGTTGTTCGTTTGAGGTAATTTTCGAGGGCGAAAATCTTTTAAGTGGAGGAGGGTTGTTACACCCCAATTTTAGTAATTATTTATTTATATTAATTAATTGAGTGATTTATGAATTAATTGATTTATGTGACTTATTTGATTTATTTGAATTATTTGATTTATTGAATTTATATGAATTGTTTGATTTATATGAATTATTGGGTTTATATAAATCAATTGGTTTATTTAATTTATATGAGTTAATTAATTGACTTAATTGAAATATGTGATTTATTAAACTAATTGAATTAATGGATTTATTGGAGTTATTTGAAATAATTTATTTATTTAATTACTTGATTTATTTAGATTATTTGAATTAAGTAATTTATTTGATTTATTCTATTTGGTAGAATTATATAGAATTGCTATATTTTAGTGGGCTTAATGCGGTGTGTGAATAGTAAGTGAGAATGGGTGGAGATAGGCCTAATTTGTTTAAGACAATTTTAGGGTTTATTAAGAGAATGAAAAGATAGTAAGAGGGAAAATTAAAACAAGAAGAGAAATGTAGAGGAAAGAAGATGAGTGGAGGAGAAGTGGAACTCAAAATCCAAGCTCAAGAAATTCATCCAAAACTACTGTAAGGGTGGGTTTTCACTCGTTTATTGGGATTATTGGGTAATGATTAGTGGGTAGAATTTTGATTGGGATAAAACCCCAAAATTTTCTATGAGATTAAATATTGTTAGGTTTAATGTTAATCTTTGAAAATATGTTAATCTTTGGGTATTTTGGAATTGATTTTGGTATATTATAGAGACTCATTTAATATCTATAGTACCCATTGGAATTGGAAAAAAATTGAAATAATATTATTTGTTCGTACTGTAGCCTATCCTTTTAATTCCTACTAAGATATTTGATACCTTGTATAGTATTATCTAATTTACCAACTAGTGTTGTTAAATAGCAGTATAGCAAAACTATACCGATATAGGAGAATTTAGACAACTAATACTATTGTTCCGACCCGCCGCGATTCGCTAGTTGGAACAAATTGATGGCAATAATGCCAATATATACCAGTATTGCATAGTGAAATTTAACAATCTGCTAGCTGCAATTGACAGCATTGATATCATTATCAACTACCCTTTTTCAACTCAATATTTGTGTTTTATTAGATCTATCTTTGTTTATAGCTTATTCATTCATGTGTTGATTGCTTAGAATGTGAATTTGTGAAACTGTAATTCAATGTGCATTATCTTTATGCTTTTGGTTTTTGTCAAACCAAGGCATCTATGAGCACAACTTGAAAGAATTATCCCTCAAGATAGTATATAGCTATCTAAGAATGTTTTTCCATACACAATGGGCAAGGGATCAAACTCAAGAGTAAAAGGTTAATTGACCCAAATATCTATCCCTTCGTTCACTTGTGTCATGCCAATTTGGTTAAGCTTTTGGTGTTAGAATAATATTTAATTGTATTGTTAGAATTCTAAAAATATTAAATTGTAAACCCTTTCCTATAATAATCCAAATTGGTATATATATTAATAAAATACGATGAAATGTGTTTCTTTTTTTTAATTATCGTGATGTAGTAGTAAGTGGCTATGAGTTCCATTAAAATACTACTGCATTATATGTTGGCAAATAGAAATGAAATGCAGGCCATCTAGTAGTAAACCGAAAATTGAAGAGTGATGTTCGGAATTAGCAATTTGGAAATGTGAGAGTTACCTTACGTTACTGTAGTATATATATAATGAACCATAATCCTTTTTTTTAATTAATAATATAATTTATTCTTTAGCATAATTAATAATAATAATAATAATAATAATAAATCTTTATTTAATTATTAATACTTATTTTTAGTCATTACATGAATATTGTATTTAATTAAATTTTGATTGTTTATTAAATTTTGATTATTTATTAAATATTGATTATTTATTAAATATTTATTATTTATTAAAATAATAATTGTTGGTTAAAATATTGATTAATTATTGAATATGGAATAATTATTAAAATGTTTAATAATCACTAAATAATTATTAATATTGAGTAGTATTGAATATTTACAAAATATTGAAATGTTGATTTTAAATATTGAATTATTTATTGAATATTGAATTATTTTATTAGATATTAATTATTTTTTTAAATATTGATTATTTATTAGATATTGATTATTCATTTAGATATTGATTATTACTTAGTAAATATGGAGTTAATTATTGAAGATAAGTCAATTACTCTATGTATAATCAGTATCGTGTGATTTCTGAATTGAGATGGAATTGTATTGATACTTGTGAATTACTTGCTAATTGTGGTGATGATGTTTGAAGTAAGAATGCCATGATTTTTAAAAATGTGTTTGTGTGTGCAATTGTGTGGTAATTCAAATATGATGAATTATTGGAGATATGCATGATATTAAGATTAAGGAATGGTCTTAATTGCATATGATTGTTGATTGCATACGCATCATTTGTGTCAAGAGGCAATGCCTGCTAGTTCCGTGGAAGCTAGTGACTTGTCCCAAACCTAGAGCGGGGTTTGAAAGTTTAGGGAACAGACTTTTGTTTGTTATTGGTCTAGAGAACGGACCCGGTTTAAGTGTAAAAACCGAAAAATAACAACAAGTGTTGGTACCACATGGCATGAGTTGCATTGAGTCTTGCATCAAGTCACATTTCATATATGTTTGTTATATGGAAGTATGTGGATGTATATGATTTGTGAATTGGTGAAATTGTGGAATAGTGCACATGTATTTGTGAATTGTATGGTTACTTGAGTAATACCTTGTTGATAAAACTTTGAAGTGTGAGAAAAATTGGAATCATGTTTGTATGCCTTAAGTTAATTATTATCTTATAATTTCAATAATGATGTGAATTCTCAACCTTCTGTTGGAATGATGTTTTGTTCGACATCGCTCAGGTATCGAAGAGTAAAGTTGCTCGTAGCGCGAGGAAGCCGTTGGAGTAGCTGTTTTAGTGTCTTTATTTATGTTGGGTCGAGTCATGCTCTAATCATGTAACACTGGGATCCTTCCGGTTTATGTTTGAGAGATACATTATGACTCTACTTTATGCTTCTATGTTTATTTGAATTATATGAAGTATCAGCTTCTATGCCTAAGTATTGATTATGAATGTGATGAGTAAGAAACTTTCATTATGTCAATTATGATTAACTTGAATCCGCTACTACATGCTAATGTGATAGTTTTTGAAAAGCATGAAATTATTTAAATGTTAATGAGCATGATAGGTGTTGTATGATGTTTTGAAATTATGTGTGACACCCTTTTGTGAAAGGCATGATATTTACTCTGATTTATTTATATATTTTCCGCGGGGTTTAGAACGGTGTTACAATTTCTAGATAGAATTGCACCGAGTAGGGATTAAGTGAGGAGTTGTAAACGGGGGAGTTTAGCTTTAAATTAATAGTGATAATAGTGAATTCATTCCTGGCTTGGTAGCCCCCAGACGTAGGTGTTGTTGTTCACCGAACTAGGTCATCATATCCTTGTGTTATTTATCATTCTGTTTTGTTAAATCCAGTCTGCTCTCTTGTTCAGAAGTTTGTGTCTTGACTGATGTCTAAACATCTGTCACGACATTGTTTTATGAATCAGCAGTTTCATTAAACGTTATTGTTTTTTCTGTCCTTGTTCAGTTTTAGCAGAGATCAATGTCTTGACATTTAATAAGACATATGTAATCTGCTATTCCAAAATTTCACTTAAGAGGTTGTATACACAACAGCTGCAAGTTGCGCAACATATAACATACGCTCTCAGAGCATACTTGTTGTATTTGGTTGGCACATCCATTTTTGTGGACAAGAGTTCCACTTATATGGATGCGATCTACCTGTGATACTTCGATGACATGGAGCAGATTCATGAGTACAACTGGAGGTCACTATTTTGGTCTCTCTATACTTCAAGTTAACCGAAGGCTGTATGTGGGAGACTAAATAGATGATAGGCAACATCATATTATTGATAGTAATATTTTTGCATATTTTAGTGTTTGTGTGTCATTTTCATAATACTTTTAAAACACCATTACTAATTATTCATATGTTCCATTTTCAGGCTTGGATCCTCCAACACTTCCCACGTATATCTGGTTCGTCATGTTTTCTGACTAACATTGAGGATATGTTATATGCTTCTACATTCTCCCTGCTCAAAGGGAACCATGCGACGGAGTCATATCGAGTGTATCTTGACCGCTTGGTGGCAGAGGATATACACTTCCATGTGTACATCGATCATCGTGAGATGCGTCCCTTTGAAGATATATTCTTATACTATAGATGGTTGCCTTGCAACTGATGTAGACGTATCCTCATCTGCTTGAGTGTGTCATGCGACAGTTCGGGTACATGCAATTTATTTCCAGAGACCCCTTTGTTTTTCCTCCTCCCGCTATGACACGTAGAGATATGGATGCTATGTTTTATGATTCCCTTAATTATCTGGTATTGGATGAAACACAGAGTATCATAGCTCCTAGCAATTGGAGTGTTGCACATAGGTACATCTAGCGGTTTTAAGGGTGTCTCATCCTTATATGATACATGATACTCTGAGAGATCCACCTAGATCAACTCATCAGGAGATACTAGAGGAGGAGCAGGTTAGGTAAGAACATGTTGATTTGTTTTCTAGTTGTCGCCGTATCATAGAGATTGGGTAGGAGACTATAAGCAGAGAACTCTTTCTGAATGGCTCTAAGGTGAGGGACGTTCTAGATGCCATGATGTGGAAGGCACGAGAGACACTATAGTACATGAGGCAGCGTAGGAACAAGGGGGCCCGAGTCCGTCATACGCAGTAGTTTATAGTATATGTACTCTGAATTTATTATCAGTTGTATTTTATTTTGGCTCATTTTGACATCATTGTGTATTATGGATTTATTACTTTATATATGTCATTTTCATCATATCGGTTTTATGATTTAATTTATTTAAAAAAATGTTTGTATAACTATAACATATCGTTAAATTCATCAGAGCATATCTTAATCAAAGTAAAAAATTAATCTCTACTGTGGTTTTGGAGATGCATTTCTAAATTATGTCTAGTGTAGATAAAGAGATACATCTCCGGATCAATTTATTTTTAAAAAATAAAGTTTCAGTAAAAAATGTATGGAATGTACATTGATACATTGCCGAAATCTAAAAGACAATTTTAAATTTTTATATGGTGATTTTCCACCACTTAAGATAAAATTAGCAATTCCCTTAAATTTAAGGTGTAATTAACAATTCCCTTACATTTTAATTCTACAGGAGTCTTGACATCTTATGGAGTAAGAAAGCTAGCCCAATACAAAACTTAATTGCTGAGTTTTCTATTCGGCACCCCTCATCTAGTTCTTATACATTCACATTTCTCATAATTCCCAATTTCACCGCTCATATTTTTCACAATAAACATTTCAAACAAAAAGTCATATATTCTCAATTTTAAGGTTAAAAAAATAAGCTAATGTTAATTGCCGACGCTGATTATATAACCGTGCACGCAAACTTCCATTACCATAGAGAAACAAGTCACATTCATATATATGAAATTGGTTCATGCAAAGCTTAAAAATGAAATAGTTGCAATTGCAATTTAAACAATGAAAGAATAGTTGAATCTCGAAATCTAAGTTCATATATATATATATATATATATATATATATATATTGGGAGGAGGTCATTTAACACAGGTGTCAAATATTAATTTTGACACCAAATCCTACCCCTTTATTATTATCAATTCAATAGTTAAGATAAATTCTCTTAAAAAACTCATGTGTTAGTTTTAAGTGAATATATCTTAACCTTCAAATTAATAATAATAAACGGGTAAGATTTGACGTTATGATACCTTGGTGTCAATTGATCTTCTCCCTATATATATATATATATATATATGATAATAACAGTTTTGCAGTTGTAAAGTGATAATAAAATTCCACAGTTGTAGGCAGATAGAACTCTGCAGAATTTTTCATCTTCTTCTCCAACGCTATTATTTTCTTTCTCTCTTTCTTTCTTTCAAACATTTTCTTTTCATTGTCATTGTGTGATTGTTAACAATCTTGAGATCAAGATTGAGAAGGAATTCTCCATAAATCGTGGTTGAATTTCCAACATTTGGTATCTAGAGCTCCGGTTGCAATTCAAGAAAGAAAACTGTGATGGCGATGAATCACCCAAAACGGGCACTTTCTGGCGAACCTTCCGATTCTCAAGAAAGAAAATTATGAGAATTGGTGCAAGCAGATTAAGGTGGTTTTCTATTATCAAGATCTTTGTGATCTTGTAAAGAAAGGAGTAACATCGCTTGCAGAGAATCTGACGGATCAAGAAAAGGCTGTACATAAAGAATTGAAGAAGAAAGATTATAAAGCTCTCTTTATAAGCCATCAATGTGTTGATCCAGATAATTTTGAAAAGGTTAATGATGTAGAATCAGTAAAAGAAGATTGGGAGATTCTTGAAAAATTGTTTGGAGGCGCAAAAAAGGTGAACAAGGTGAGGTTACAAACTCACAAAAGGACTTATGAATTACTTTAGATGGAAGACAATCAAAGTATAACAGATTTCTTCACCAGAGTTACAAAGCTGGTGAATCAAATCAAGGTATGTGGAGAAGTGTTGACATCAAGATCAGTTGTGTCAAAGATCTTGAGGTCATTGGCTCCAAAATTCGACCACGTGGTAGTACCCATAGAAGAGTCAAAAGACTTGTCAGTATTGACGAAGGAAGAGCTTCAAGGGACGCTTGAGTCTCATGAACAAAGGATGGATGAAAGAGCTGCATGAAAGTCGAAGAGTGATATGGCTTTGCAGGCGCAGTCAGAAAAAGAAAGGAAAGACAAAGGAAGCTGGAATGGTAACAAAGGTAGAGGAGGCTACACCAATTCGACTGGTCAAAATCAGCATGAAGGAAACTGGTCGAGTCAGAGAAAACTCTGGAACCAAGGAAACCAAAGAGGTGGTGCTGCAGGTAGAGGAAGAGGTGGTAGTCAAAATCTTGACAAAAGTCATATCCAGTGTTTCAATTGTCAGAAGTATGGTCACTATTTTAGTGATTATCCAGAAAAGAAGAAGAATCAAGAAACTGATGCAAAGCTGGCGAAACATGAAGAAAAATAGATGTTGCTAATGGTCACAACAAGAGATGAAGAGAGATTCCAAGATTAGTGGTACTTGGACTCAGGATGCTCATCACACATGACTAGAAGGAAAGATTGGTTTGTCAACATAAAGCCATCGACGAAGAACATGGTGAAATTTGTAAATGACAATACTCTAGCAGTTGAATGTATTAGTGATGTTCTGATTATGAGGAAAGATGGCAAGAGGTCAACAATTTCCAATGTGTTGTACATACCAGACATGAAGAGTAATTTGCTCAGTATATGGCTGCTAGTCGAAAAGAACTACAAGGTGTCGATCGAAGACAAGTTGATGAGAGTTCTCAACGCAGGTGGTAGGTTGATCTTGAAGGCTCCAATGTCTCAGAATAGGAACTTCAAGATTGAACTCAATGTGATGGAGCACAAGTACCTAGCAATTGTAGCCAGTAGAGATGAATGGTTATGGCATTTTCGACTAGGCCATCTCAACTTCAATGACATCAGAGAGCTAAAGAGAAGAAATCTACCTTAAGGATTACCTGAAATTGATATTCCAAGTGAAGTCTGTGAAGAGTGTGTTTAGTCGAAACAACACAAGAATAACTTCAGCAAGGATGCAGGAAGGAAGTCGAAGGCAATTCTGGAAGTCATATACTCTAATGTATGTGGTTCAGTCCAGGTGGATTCGATTGCAGGAAACAGATACTTTGTCACGCTCAAAGATGATTACAAACGAAAGTTGTATACTTACCCCATCAAGAAGAAAAGTGATGTGATTGAGGTATTTTCCATAGTCAAATCTATGGTCGAAAGACAGAGTGGTCGAAAGTTGAAAATTCTGAGGACTGATGGTGGTGGAGAGTATGTTTCGAAAGAGTTCGATGTATTATGTGAAAAAGAAGGGATTGTGCATGAGGTGGTTCCACCCTACACTCCACAGCAAAATGGAATTGCAGAAAGAAAGAACAGAACCATCATGAACATGGTGAGAAGTATGTTGAATAGAAAGCATCTACCCAAAGAATTATGGGGAGAAGCGATTTCGACAGCAACATACATATTAAACAGATGTCTGACGAAGAAGCTTGAAGGAAGCACATTAGAAGAATGTTGGTCTGGTGTCAAGCCTAGCCTCATTCACTTGAAGGTGTTTGGATCTATAACACATAGACATGTGCCAGATCAGTTGTGAAGGAAACTTGATGATAAGTCGAATCAAATGATCCTAATTGGATATCATTCGACTTGATACAAGTTGTTCGACACAGTGAACAAGCAAGTAGTGATCAACAGGGACGTGATCATAAATGAGCTTAAAGAATGGGATTGGACTCAAAATGTGAAGAAAGATTCAGTGAGAATCTTGTGTGAAGAACCAGATAGTGAAGTCGAAAGAGAAGTTCGACAAGAAGAAGTTTGAGGTGAAGCTGGCCCAAGAAGACCTCAACGAACAAGACACATGCCTGCAAGGTTGCAAGAATGTGTGATTACATCAGATGATGTGGTCGATTAAGAGGGCGAGCTGGTACATTATACTTTCTACACAGATGTCAAACCAGTCAATGCAGTTGAGGCATTGAAAGATTCGAAGTGGGTGAAAGTAATGAATGAGGAGTTAGACTCCATCGAATTCAACAACACATGGTCATTTGTCAAATTGCCTCAAGGAAAGAAGGAAATTGATGTGAAGTAGGTTTACATGGTGAATGTGAATCCTAAAGAAGAAGTAACTAGACACAAGGATAGACTTGTGGCAAAAGGATTTCTTCAAAAGGAAGGAATTGACTTCGATGAAGTGTTTGCACCTGTTGCTAGGATCGAAACAATCAAGTTGGTTATTGGTCTAACAAATATGAACAATTGGCACACATGTCAGATGGATGTGATGTGTGCATTCCTTAATGGCCCCTTAGACAAAGAAGTTTATGTCACACAACCAGCTGGGTATGTGAAACGAGGCGAAGAATCCAATAGCACGCGATCGAAGCAAGCACATCGAAATGAGATTCCATTATCTTCGAGAATAGGTAGCAGAAGGGAAGATGAACTTGGAACACTGCAGAACTGAGAATCATATTGTAGACATCATGATGAATGGCGTGCCAGTCGAAGTGTTCAAGAAGCTAAGGTCTATGATGAATGTAGATAGTTTAGACACAATGAATTAGATGGTGTTTTAAATATGTAATTCATTGTTTTAGAAAGATTCGATTTGATTTAGAAAGATCAGATTTGATTTAGAAAGATTAGATATTTTTGGGCTTTTATAGTTTGGGCTTTAGCTTGAGATGCAAGTTAACCTAAATCTATAAATAGGGAGGAACCCTTATCATTGTAATCATCAAGTTTGATAATCACGGTTTTGCAGTTGCAAAGTGATAATAAAATTCCACAGTTATGGGCAGAGAGAACTCTGCATAATTTTTCATCTTCTTCTCCAACGCTATTGTTTTCTTTCTCTCTTTCTTTCAAACATTTTATTTTCATTATCATTGTGTGATTGTTAACAATCTTAAGATCAAGATTGAGAAGGAATTCTCCATAGATTGTGGTTGAATTCCAATAATTTTATATTATGTTGTAATATATATATATATATATATATATATATATATATATATAGCAGCTTGGGTTGATTGGCTTGGGGTTGCCTAAGTTAAAGTCACAGTAGTTGTAGGCAGTTTGCAAGTGGCCTTGTTGTGAACATCCTTATGGCACCTACTACATTTGATACCAAATTTTTCCCTTTTGAGTTGTGTCTCATTTCTCACTTGTTCTATAGCCTCCTTGTTCATTTTCTTCTTGGTTCTACCAGGAAGCCTTTTATGGGGGATGGTTGGAGGCCAACAACATCTGTTTTGTTCCAAGGAGATTCTCCATTAACTGGATAAATCACGGGTGCATAGCAAGCCTCATAGCACTTCATTTTGTAATAATCAGGCACAAAATCATCTACTTGTAAATGCTGATCCTTCATACATGAAATTGCATGACAACATGGTAGCCCTGTCAGCATCCACCTTTTACATGAACACTTATGCTTTGATAGATTAACAACAAACTTTTCTTCTATGAGTGATATATGCCTAACCTCGTAGTCTACTTCACCTGCACGTCTGTTACAAATACAGAAATTAATTATGGACCAATGCTATATCAACTATTTATTCTCTGTCTCAAACAAGTATGAAGCATTACCTAACAATCCAAGTATTTGTTCTTTGTGATTCCTTTTCTAACTTCTTTTTGATATTTGGCAACATGGTATCAGCATATTTGGCAATCTTTTGTCTGTTGGACTCCCACCATTGCATTAGGTACACTCTTATCTCTTCAAGCATAGTCATAATAGGCTTGGGTCTTGCAGCTACAAATACTGAGTTGAAGGCTTATGACATGTTGTTCACTAAAGTATCACACTTTGAACCATTTCTAAACCTTGATTTGCTCCAGAACCTTGGTGGGATCTTCCAAAAGTGCTTGAATGCCTATTCATTAACATTTTTCATTTCACGCATAATTTTTTCCCAAGCATTTGAATGACTCGCATTAACATCCTTCCACATCAATTCCTTTAATTTGACACCAGGAAACTTCTTCCTGAAATTGCTATATAAGTGCCTAATAAGAATAACACATGTCAAACATCCACATCATCGACTAACAAGAATAAAACATATCAAATCTGACTTAACAATAATGTTTACCTAACACAAAACTTTTGGTCAACTTTTGGTAGCAACTCATCAAGTGCAGGCAACAACCCCTGTATTTTAGTCAAACCAAATCATATTTAAAGTTTCTTATATGTCTTGGATAATCTAACAAAAACCAAATCAGTTATAAAGATATCAATACACACCTTTTATTGATCACTTATAAAGGTATATATCTTGCATAATCTGACACCTCCCAAATCAGTTGTCTATAGATCCAAAAACCAACTCCATGAATCTTTGGTTTCTCCCTCCACTACAGTAAATGCTATTGGCCGCATTTGGTCATTAGGATCCCTCCCAATAGCTGCAAGAATTTTTCTTTCATAATAGCCTTTTAAAAACCACACATCCAATCCTATGATAGGTTTTCACTTAAAGAAACTATCCTTGCAAGCTTTAAGGCATATATAAATCCTTTGGAAATGTGGATTCAAATACCTCTCAGGATTCTCGCTACTTTCCTCTCCACCTTAACTTGTTTGACTTGTAAATTTCACAGTTGAACCAGAGTTTGCCCTTAACAGCTCATGACCATAATCATGGATTCTTTATTTCTTTGGTCTCCCAACCTTGGCTTTCCCCTTCCCCTTAGCTTTTCCTTTACCCTTCCCCCTCCCATTTCCTTTACCTTTTACTTTGCCCTTCCCCTTTCCTTTCCCTTCATCTTTATCAATATCATTTTCTTTAGCAATTCCAATTGAATCCTCACCAAAATCCTCAAAGGTCACATTCAAAACACTGTCATCTTCACTATCACCACCATGTCTTTTGTTACATTTCAGCCCCTCGTCTTCTTGGTTACATTCCAGTCCCTAATAATCATCTTGGTTACTAATAAGTCCCTCAGCTACTGGATCAGTTTGAACACTTACCAGATAAGGTGTGCCATCTAATATATAATCTTCTTGGTCACATACAATATGATCAGTGGTCCCATCTAAAGTAATATCCACTATTGCATCCTTAGACACAGTGTCCCCCTCAAAGTTAACATCCTGACATTACTCTTTTTGGTTAATGCCCTTAGTGGTCCCATCCACATTAACATCCTCAAATGAACCTTCTTGGTCAACTGCAGTTGAACCTTCTACACCAGTAGGCCCTCCTTCATCAAGCTTGTCACCTAGATTATTCAATTCTTCAATGGTCCCTAAGTCATCAAAAGTTCCTTTTACACCATTATTCAATTCATCTAACATGTCATCTTCCAAATTGTCGTCTTCTACACCATCGGGACCTACATTACTTTTAAGAGACAATATTTGCTCTTCCCTATACACTGGATGCATTACATATAGATGAACAATCCCATTAATTAGTGCAATCATTTTTATTCTATTTGTTCATGCGGAAGGTACAAGAAACACAAGAAAGGGGGGTTTGAATTGGGTTTCACCAAATGTAATCTTTTCAAAAACTTAGACTCCAAGGTAACAAGTGAATAAAAATAAATGAACACATTTATTTTTATCTTGGTTCACTGTTAACTAAGTTACTCCAGTCCACCCGCCAAGGTGATTTCGCCTTCAATAAGGACTTAATCCACTAATCTTGAAATATTACAAAAAGTTCGTCTAAGTGTTAGAAAACATCTTAGCCCCCTTCAAGTATACAGACTAACACTTAGTCACTTGAGGAAAAGATAATATAAAAAACATTACAAAAACCACAACAAGTCTAATTGAACTTGTTGCAAACCACAATGGACAACTCCCATTGTCATATTGAGGCTTTTGACTAAACCCTAGTCTCTCAAGGAACTATCAACAATTATTGATTACAAGTGTGTGTATACAAAAATGCTTCCACACAAGCAGATTACACAGAGTTTAAGCACAATAACACAAAAGTGTTAATAGCAAGATATGAACAAAAGTCATTGCTAATTTACAAAACTAAACAAAGTGTATCTCAAAAGGGATTTGTGCAACATTTCAGCATAAGTTTTGTAGAGCAGATTGCTAGCTTTCTAATTCTTCCAATTCTTCCTTTTATAGCTAAAAATAGATTCGTTGGAGGGTAGAATGGGAAACAGAAATCCAGATGTTTTGTCCCCAACAGTTATTTTGGAAGTGTTAAACAACATAGTATCAAAGGACTGTCCTTGCACCGCCTTGCAGGGTAGTGGTCACAGTTTACCTTGTACTTTTTATACTTATAATCTCACACAAGCCACTTTTGATCTTTATCTTCAATTCTTTAGAGGATTCTGATTTATGTTGATGAAGTGTGTTGTAGAAGGATCAAACCTTGAGTCTTCAGAACCTAAGTCTCCAGAGTCTTCAGAACTTGTTCAACAAAACCTTGTCTTTAGATTCTTCAGAACTTAGTCCATAGAAGTGATGTCTTCAGAATCTTTATAACTTGTTCAGCAGAACCTTGTCTTTAGAGTCTTCATAACTAGGTCCTTAGAAGTAAAGCTTTAGAAGTCCTCCAAATATTTCTTACTAAATCATGATCAGAAGCTCTAACATACTTTAGAACCGTTGTATTAGAAGCATTCCAGAATCTTGACTTGAATTTGTAAACACCATATGCTCTCTTCTAGAGTGTTGAGTTCAGAGCACGATGATGTCACACGCCTTTCCTTCAGAGTCAGAACCTGTTTAGCAAAGGCTACACACTAGACAGAAACCATTAGAGTATAAAATAGTTCTCTAGGATAACATGTAAAGTTATCATTGTAAGTTCCATGGTTTTAGGATTGGCAGCAATTTTGCTAAAACATGGTTCATAGCAAGATGTTGGGTGTGATGTCCTAACATGTTGGCCAGTTAACAATGAAGGCAGATTTTCTGACAGATGTTGTGACATGTTATACCAGAACATCAGTACAAGCTATTTTTATTCTTGACATATTTGATTTGATTATGTGATATTTCTTTTGGATATATCTCCTTTATTTTCGCAGGTCAAGAAGATTTGATCTGGAACATTTGATTTGATCTCCGTCTATTCATAAGTTTCTAAAATAGGATGTTGAGACAATTTAGGAAACTTGATGATTGGTTCCAAGATTTAAGGAGTTTCTCTTGATGCAGCCCTCAGCGTGTGGATCAAGAAATATCTATGTGAATTCGAAGCCTATGTACTGCTAAGGAGTATATAAAGAGAAACTTAAACCTAATGTAATTTGGCTTTTCACAATTTTGTAAACTTAGGGGAAGTTTAGAGTCTTAGGTTTTGAGAGTCTCTTTAGGTTGTCTTTATAAGTCACCCATGTATCTTTTGATATAGTGAGGTAGACTGATTGTTATTTGTTCATTGTTCACTCATAAGTTTTTAAGCACGAGTGTATTGTTCTTAGTATAAAGCTTTTAAGTGAAACTGAGTATTATGATTAGAAGTTTGTCCTTCTGTATTTTGTGTCATTGTTATTGTCACTGTTGTGTGACTGGTAGGAAGTGAGAGGGGGTTTTCATATCTAGGAGTTCCTAGGTAGAGGTTAACACGGGTAGTAACTAGGTGATAAGTTGTAAACGGGGGAGTTTAGATTTGAACTAATACTATTTTAGTGGATTTCCTTCCTGGCTTGGATGCCCCCAGATGTAGGTGAGTTGCACCGAACTGGGTTAACAATTGACTGTGTTATTTATCTTTATGCAATTTTTATTTATTCTGTTAGAAAACAGATGTTGTAAAATCTATCTTGACATTATGTTTTGATGTTGGGACATCAGTATTAACATGTGTCAATGTGCCAGAATTTCAATTGGCATCAGAGCTGGTACCCTGGTCTATTTATTGGGTGAGCTTCAGGGATAATTTTTCTGGTACTTTATGATCTAAGGAAGAGTATTTTGAGTTTGGTTAACTCTAAACCTTTGAATTCCATATTCAATGGAGTTTAGAAAGAAAAAAATTGTTCAGATTGTTAAAGTCATGTGTTGTGGCTTGAGAGGCTTGGGAATTTCTCAAGACCACTTTTGAAGGCACATCTGGTCAGCAAGACACTGAGGTCTCTACCCAATATTTTTGTCTGAAAGTGTTAGCCTTTGAAGAAGAAGATCAAGTCATCATCAACATAAATGGATCTTTTCAGTCATGTTATTTTTTGTCTTTAAAATGACATATTTGAATAGATGGACAAAAGCATGGTTTTTGTCTCCAACTCTGTAGGAGCTTGTTACCTTGTGTCTAATGAAAGGTTATTCAGTGGTATTATATTACTTGGGAGGCAATTCACCAGGATATGAGGAAAGTGGATAGAAGGTCAAAACCATATGTGAAGAACATCAGTCCTGACATCTGCAAGAACTATGATGTTCAAAGTAAAGGCACTTAGTGTAATGCATTTGAAAGCTTTTTTTTTTCATATTAGAGCAGATAACCCTACCCGTCTCCCTATATATTAAAGTCGGACATAGCTTCTCCCTATAATTCTTTGGGTAGATGCTTGCTTATCAACATACTTCTCACCATATTCATGATGGTTCATTTCTTCCTTTTTGCAGTTCCATTCTGCTGTGGAGTGTAGGGTGGTACCAACTTATGCACAATCCCTTCTTTCTCACATAATGTGTCGAAGTCTTTCGACACATATTCTCCCCTTTCACTAGTCCTCAGAATCTTGAGCTTTCGACCACTTTATCTTTCGACCATATATTTAAACTTGGCAAAAGCCTCAATCACTTAACTTTTCTTCTTGATTAGGTATGTCCATAGTTTTCGACTAAAATTATCTATGAAAGTGACAAAGTATCAGTTACCTCCAATCAAATCCACCTGGATATGACCACATACATCATAGTATATGACTTCAAGAATTGCCTTCGACTTGCTTCCTGTATCCTTGTTGTAGTTGTTCTTGTGCTTCTTTTTCTACACACTTCATTTGAAATTTCAATTTTTGGTAATCCTGAAACCATATTTCTTCTTTTCAGATCTCTGATGTCTTTAAAGTTGAGATGGTCAAGTTTGTAGTGCCATATCCATTCATTCTTGCTAGCTGCATTTGCATGGCACTTGTGCTCAATCACATTTAGTTCGATCCTGAAGGTTCTATTTTGAGACGTAGGTGACTTCAAGATTAACCTTCTACTTGAGTCGAGATATCTCATCATCCTGTCTTCAATTGACACCTTTTAGTTCTTTTCAACCAACTACCCTATGCAGAGTAAATTACTCTTTATACCTGGTATGTACAATACATTGGAAATTACCGACCTTTTGCCATCTTTCCTCATAATCAAAACATTACCAATAACTTCAGCTGCTAGAGTATTGTCATTTGAAAATTTCACCATGTTCTTCATTGATGACTTTATGTTGACAAACCAATCTTTCCTACCAGTCATGTGTGATGAGAAACCTGAGTCAAAGTACCACTGGTCCTAAAATATTTCTTCATCTCTTATTGTGACCATCAACAACATCTCTTATTTTTCATGTTTTCCAAACACTGTATTGTTATCTTGATTATTTTGCTTCTAAGGATAACCACTAGAGTAATGACTATACTTCTAACAATTGAAACTTTGAATGTGACTTTTGTCAGGTTTTCGACCACCACCTATTCCTCTACCAACAACACCGCCTCTTTGGTTACTTTGGTATGAGGATCTCTGATTCGACCAACCTCTTTCTTGCTGATTTCGACCAGTTAAATTATTGTGGCCTTCTCTGCCTTTGTTGTTGAACCACTTCCTTTTCCCTTTCTTTTTTCTTGCTGATTGCGCCTGCAAAGCCACATCACTCTTCGACTTGCTTGCAGCTCTTTTAGCCATTATTTTTTTAATGAGATTCAAGCATCCCTTGAAGCTCTTCCTTTGTCAATGTTAACAAATCTTTCGACTCTTGTATGGCTACTACCACGTGGTTGAACTTTAGAGTCAATGACCTTAAGATCTTTGTAACAACTGATCTTGATGTCAATACTTCTCCACATACATTGATTTGATTCACCAGTTTTGTAACCATAGTGAACAAATTTGTTATGCTTTCATTGTCTTTCATCTTAAGTAATTCATACATTCTTTTGTGAGTTTGTAACCTCACTTCTTTCACCTTCTCTGTGTAACACCCTTAATTAAGACAATAAAATCACAATAACACACAAAATAATTACAACACGACTAAATAATTAAATGGGGTGTTATAACTCTCCCCCACTTAAAATATTTTCATCCTCGAAAATGTACCTGATGAGAACAATTTCGGATACGAATCTCGCATCTTGCTCTCCAATTCCCAGGTCACACTTCCTCCAGCAGCTCCTCCCTAAGCTACTTTCACTAAAGGAATATCTTTGCCTCACAGCTGCTTCATTTTACGATCCTTGATCCTTATCGGCATCGCCTCCACGGTAAGATTATCCTGAATCTGTACTTCATCTCTCTAAAGCACATGGGATGGGTCAGCAATATACTTCCGAAGTTGCGACACATGAAACACGTCATGCAATTTTGAAAGTTCAGGTGGCAATGCCACTCTATAAGCAATAGTCTCAACTCTCTGCAAAATCTGATACGGTCCAATGAACTTAGGATCCAACTTCTTCGATTTCAACGCACGACCAACACCGATCACAGGATTGACCCTCATAAACACATGGTCGCCCTCGCTAAATTCCAAGTCTTTCTCCTATTATCATGATAGATTTTTTGTCTACTCTGGGATGCCTTCATCTTCTCTTTAATCATCTGAATTATCTCAGTAGTCTGTTGCACAATCTCGGGCCCGAGTACAGTACTCTCGTCCGACTCATACCAACATAGAGGCGTCCTACACCTCCTACCATACAATGCTTCAAAAGGCGTCATTCCGATACTAGAATGGTAACTGTTACTATAAGTAAATTCAATCAGTGGCAAATGAGTATCCCAAGCACCTCCCTGCTCGAGTATACAAGCTCTCAACAAGTCTTCCAGCAACTGAATAATCCTCTCAGACTGTCCACCTGTCTGCGGATGATATGCAGAAGTCAACTTCAAACTAGAACCCAAAGCTTCCTGCAAACTTTTCCAAAATCCGGAAGTAAACCTTGGGTCTCTGTCAGGCACAATGCTCGACGGAACCCCGTGCAACTTCACTATTATTCTGATATAAATTTCTGCTAACTTTGCCAACGGAAAACTGATGTTAATTGGTATAAAATGTGATGATTTCGTCAGTCTATCCACAATTACCCAAATAACATCGAAGCCTCTCGCCGTATTCGGCAACCCAGTCACAAAATCCGTCGCGATACTATCCCACTTCCACTTTGGTATTTCTATCGGTTGCATCAAACTAGAAGGCTTCTGATGTTCCACTTTTGACTTCTGGCCAGTCAAACAAGCATACACAAATCTAGCTATCTCTTTCTTCATACCCGACCACCAAAACAATTTCTTAAGATCCTGATACATTTTCGTAGCTCCTGGATGAATACTCAAGCTACTCCTGTGGCTCTCCGCTAAGATCATTTTTCTCAATTTCGGACTAACTGACACACAAATTCTACCTCTAAATCTCAACACACCAAAATCATCTAGTTTAAAATCATTTTCTACATCCGACCCTCTTGCGGTCATCAAATCCACCAGCTTCAAATCAAGCTTCTGACTCTCTCTAATCTCACTAAGGAACTCGTTATTAACTTTCAACATACCCAACATCACACTCTCAGGAATCAGTTCACAAACCATACTCAAGTCTCTAAACTACTCAATTAAATCCAACTCTCTAATCATCAATGTCAACATATGAATTTTCTTCCATTTCAAAGCATCCGCTACGATGTTAGCTTTACTGGGATGGTAACTCAAGCTAAAATCATAGTCCTTTAAGAACTCCAACCATCTTGTCTGTCTCATATTGAGCTCTTTTTGGTCAAATAAATACTTTAAACTTTTATGATCACTGAACACTTCAAACCTCGATCCGTACAAGTAATGCCTCCAGATTTTCAACACAAAAACTATTGCAGCTAACTTAAGGCCATGAGTAGGATAATTCCTTTCATGTACTCTCAATTGTCGTGAGGCATAAGCCACGACTTTACAATCTTACATCAATACCCCGCTTAATCCCATTTTAAACGCATCACAATACACCACAAAAGGTCCATCTGGATTTGGTAAAATCAACACTGGTGTTATAGTCAACCTCTTCTTCAATTCCCTGAAACTTTCTTCACACAAGATATCCCACACAAAGGCCTGACCTTTTCTAGTCAACTGACTCAGAGGAAGGGCCAAATTAGAAAATCCTTCAATAAACCTACAGTAATAACCTGCCAAACCCAAGAAACTCCTAATCTTCATCACTGATTTTGGAGGTTCCCACTAAAGTACATCACTTACTTTGGATGGATCCACTGCTATGCCATTACCAGAAATAACATGTCTCGGAAAACTCACCTCATGCAACCAAAACTCGCATTTTGAAAGTTTTGCAAACAACTTATTATCTTTCAACACTTGCAATGCAACCCTCGGATACTCTGTACGATCTCTTTCCAATTTGGAATAAATTAAAATGTGATCAATAAATACTACCACAAATTGATCCAAATAAGCATGAAAGATATGATTCATGTATTCCATGAATACGCCCGGTGCATTGGACACTCCGAATGGCATCACAACATATTCGTAATGTCCATACCGAGTCCTGAAAGTCGTTATCTGAATATCATCCTCCTTCACCCGAATCTGATGGTAACCTAACCTCAAATCAATCTTACTGAAAACATGAGATCCCACGAGTTGATCCATTAGATCATCAATTCTTGGAGGTGGATATTTGTTCTTGATGGTCACTTTATTCAGTTGACGATAATCAATACACAATCTCATACTACCGTCCTTCTTCTTAACCAACAACACCGGAGCTCCCCACGGAGATACACTGGGTCTAATAAACTTCTTTTCAAGCAATTCTCAGAGTTGAGATTTCAACTCCACTAATTCTGATGTTGACATTCTGTATTGTGCAATAGATATAGGTCTGGTACCAGGAACAAGATCAATTGCGAATTCCACCTCTCGCTGCAGAGGTATCTCTGAAATATCATCCGGAAACACTTCTGGAAACTCTTTCACTACAGGTAATTCATTAATCGACGGTTTGCCTTCAACAGACAATGAGGCAAACACCACAAACATTTTAGCTTCATTCTCCAACAAGGTCCTCAATTCCTTGGTAGACATAAAACTAATCAACTCTTCTTCCTCTGTAGTAAGAAATAACAAACTCTTCCTATAGCAATCAATGTAGACATAATTGCTCTCTAGCCAATTCATCCCTAAAATAACATCCAGATCACTAAGTGGTAAGAAAATCAAATCCACTCCGAAATCTTTACCAAAGATCGACACAGGACAATGCAAGCACACTAAAGATGTAGTGATCGACCCAATAGATGGAGTATAAATCACCATTCCTTTACTCAGAGTAGACGACACAAGTCCTAGTTTCTTCACACAATCAACAAAAATAAATGAGTGGGTCGCACCCGTATCAATGATTGCAATCAAAGGAGTGTTATGAATGTAACAAGTACCTCTGACCAAACGATCCTCACTGGTAGGCTGAGCCCTCACCAATGCAAATACCTTCCCACCGGTCTGCGATTTCTTCGGATTCTGACAATGGGTGCTGATGTGACCCTGTTCACCATAGTTGTAACAAGTAGGTATACTAGTCCTACAATCTGCCACAACATGACCTGGCATCCCGCATTTAAAATACGTCTTCACCTAATTCTGACATTCATTAGCACGGTGACCCGTGCCACAACATCTGAAACACTTGAGAGGATTAGAAAAAATTCCTCCCCCACTTGGCTTCTTGCCAGCAACAACTTTCTGCTTTCCCTTATCTTCCAGAGCACTATAAGGTGTACTCCCATGTCTCTGCTTACCCCTTTTGTCACTCAGGGCCTTATAGTGAGCAACCCGAGCCCTATTGTCTTCATCATAAATCTGACACCTGTTCACCAACTCAGGAAAGTATCTGATCTTCTAATAACCGATACCTTGTTTGATCTCGGGACATAACCCGTTCTCAAACTTGATACACTTCGAACTTATAACAACATCAGTATTGTAATGAGGACAATACTTCATCTGTTCCTCAAATTGAGTCGCATATTCTGCAACCGTCAAGTTTCCTTGCTTCAATTCTAGGAATTCAACCTCTTTCTTGCCACAAACATCTTCTGGAAAATACTTCTCCAAAAACTCATCCTTGAACACCGTCCAAGTGATAGGACCACCTACAACTTCTAGCCTTTGATGGGTGTTATCCCATCAGTCTTTGGCTTCCCCATTCAGCATGCGTGTGCTGAATTGCACCTTCTGAGCTTCAGTGCATCCCACGACTCTGAAGATCTTCTCAATATCCTTCAGCCACTTCCGTGCCACATCCGGTTCGTGTCTACCCTCGAACTTAGGTGGCTTGTTGTTCTGGACCTTTTCCAAATTACGGAACCCGACATCCTCAGCGCTCCGATTATTACTATGCACTACCTGCGCAACAATCTCTAAAGCAGCAGCAATCGCAACATCATTCCTACCAGCCATACTGCTCAACACCAAAGGAATACAGATTAGAAGAAACACACGACTATACACACTCTATAGTCATACTCAACTACTACACTGGTCGGATGAACCAACCAGGCTCTGATACCAATTGTAACACCCTTAATTAAGACAATAAAATCACAACAACACACAAAATAATTACAACACGACTAAATAATTAAATGGGGTGTTACACAATTGTAACACCCTACTCTACCCATTCGTATAAAAATCGAAAATACGAAAAAATGCGGAAATAAATCAGAGTTCACAAGTAGGATGTCACATTCAACAAAACATCAACATGAAGTATTAACCACTCCATATCGTATTCATTAACTAAAACCTAATACTTTAATTAAACAGGGGAAGTAAATCAATGGTTTAACGTTAAAGCTTCAATTACATCAAAAATTCCACATAACACGTGGTTCATCAATAATCAAACAAAACCAGATACGTAACAAATACAATGTTCAGATAATAAAAGAAAACACGAAATCCCCATCCTTTCTGTGTTACGTATCAGAGCGACTCCTAAGATTCGATCAAATAGCAACACAATGCTCCAAGCACTACTCAGGTACTTGATCATCTGTACTCCCCAAGGAGCACAGACACAACAAACAGAAAAAGGATGAGAACTACATTCAATAAATACATGGTGAAAAACACATGCTAAGGAGTAGTTAACACACAAAACACACCAATCATACAATCATCACGCACATACAAGTGCCACATCATCATTCGACATAAACAACCCACATTCAATCATACATATGCAATGTGACTCAACTGACACGACACAATGCATGTGGTACCATCACAATCACATACGGTTCACCCTAGAATCCAATTCCCGTAAGAATTCAAATAAGTCGTATACGTTCCTATGAACTACAACTTATCTTCACACGACTCCCACACAGAGTCCGGACAAGGCTAAGCACCCATCATAGATTCCCACCTAGCTCATATCCACATAACATGACATGAATGCATGACAAAAATTATGCACAACATAATAATCATTCAAGCATAATTTCACGATCGTCATTGATCACACACGAGCCACATGCTCACCATAATTCTCTCCGGCATTACCACTACAACACAAGACCGTCCACACACGACAATCTTGGCTCACACACCTAACACGTCTCAACTAGAAATTCTCATAAAAACCCACATTTTATCCTACTTAATGTTATTACTAGTTTCTTCTATGTCCAATTATACCATCTTAGTCTTACGGATCAAAGGAATTGCATTACACACGAAATCAGGACAGAAATCGCGAAAACGGAAAAGTTTTGCACTCATATTGTCCATACGCGTATTGCCCCTGTGCATACGCGCATGACCCTGCTCGCTTGCCCCATGCCTGCGTACCCTACACGTATGGCCTCTCAGCTACCTATGTCATACGCGTCTGGTGCCATACGCGTATGACCAGAGGTCACCCCATCTTTCAAAACCCTTCAGTCTTCCCATACGCGTATTATCTCACCAATACGCTTACTGCTTGGCCTCTCTTATGCGTATCCTACGTGTATGGGGAGAGGGCGGTGCTGGCCTTAGGACAAGGCGCGTACCAGATGCGTACGGTCTCTGTTCTCTAAGTTTCCCCATGCTTCTTTCGCTGATTCTACATCACTAACCTTTTCAAAATTGTCTTTATCAATATATTGATGAATTATGAAGAGAGCTTTATAATCATTCTTCTTCAATTCTTTGTATGTAACTTTTTCTTGATCCAACGTGTTTTGTGCATGGGGTGCTACTCATTCCTTCACAAGATCACAAAGATCTTGACAACAGAAAACTGCATTCATGTGTTTACACCACCAATTATTAGAATTGGGAGACTCGCCGAAAAATGTCCATTCAGATGATTCATCACCATTACCATTGTGTTTTTCTTCCCACGAATCGTTCAACCATTACTCTAGATACCAGATGTTGGAATTAAACTCAAAACTTTGAGAAATTATGAATCAATCTTGATGAACAAGATTCAATCAACCGATTGAATTCTTTTCTTGTTCTTCACTCTTCACTCGAGTGAATCCACCAACCTTGGTTGCAAGATGATTATTTCTGCACAATAACAATGAAAGGAGAAAAGAAAATATGAATTTTGGGAAGAAAGAGAATTAGGGATTCAATAAAAAATAGGAAAAAAAGAAGAGAATTTCTGCAGAGCTTCTCTCTACTCTCAAATTGAGAATTTTACTCAACTGTGCAACTGTACTTATGTTCTATTTTACAATAATAGATTTACTCCCTATTTATAGATTTTGGGCTTGTTTACTCTTTAAGCAATACCCAAAATACCTAATTCTGCTAACACTACAAAATTAGACTTAAGTCGAAATTTCTCTCAAGGTACACTCCTTCAACATTTCTCCACTCACATAATTTCGGCACACAACATTTCGAAGACAACAGACTTTGTCGAAAATACTACTTTGACACAAAGAATTACAATTCAACGATATACAAACAAATTTTTTAAATCATTTCTAAAATTAAACAATCATTTTTAGCTGCAATTTAAAGTCCATTACACATAAATGTTTTACAATTTATTGAGAAATTTTAAATAGTTGACATTAAAGGATAACTCAATTATATACCTTAAAGATGAAAGGTATAGTGAAAGAAAAATGCAAAAACAAACATTATTGTACTTATTTTAAAATTCAATTCATCTTTCAACTTAAAGAGAGAGATTTAACAATCATATTTATTACATTTCTTAAAGACAATTCTAATTGAAGAATTTTATATTAAATTTTAATGTCAACAAAATGATAAATAAGAAATTTTGGAAGAAAAGAAGAAAAAAAATATTTAAAAAGACTAAAATTATATACACTTATTTATATTTCAATTTAAAATTTATTTTCTTATTTTATATTTTCATTAATCATAGATATATTTTTACTTTAAAATTATATTATCTTTATATTCTCCTCATCTTATTATGTTAATTATAAAATTTCAACTATCAATCAACTATTAATCCATTAAAAATCAATTGTATGTACTTTCTAATTTGCTTTTTTACTAGAAACTATTTACATCAAGAAAATGACATTTAAATAATTAAGTAATGTTAATCTCTTACATTCTTATCTCTTATAAGAGCATTACATGTGACATTCATTTTCAAACATTCACCAATTAAATCACAATTGAATATTGCATCCACTCCTTCTCTCTCTTTATTAAAATTTCAAATCTCTTTTACATTTCTTTTTCCCACACTTTTTCACTTTCATTTTTATTTTTTTCTCTCTATTTATGTATTATCACTACAAATAATAATAATAATATATTATTTAATTTTAATAAAATTAGTAATTTATTTTATATCTCTATTTATTTATTGTCACTACAAATATTAATAATATATTTAAAAAATATCTATATTATTTTAATCAACAATTGCGTTAATTTTAGAGACAAAATTCATATTTCTAAATATTAATTTTTTCTTTAACTATCTCATAGTACTTTTTTTTCTTTCTTTTGTATGATTGTTTAATACAATTAAATTTATATGATTATTATTCATTTTACAATTAATTAAATCATTTCAAATTTTACATGTGTATCTAAATACATTTCATATCGTATCAAATAATTTTTTCATCTCACGGATCATTATCATCACAATGTCTATTTTATTTTAATCAACAAATTGCCTTAATTTGAAAAACAAAATCCTTATTTAAAAATGTTAAAATTTCTTTTTTTTTCTTTCTTCTTCTCACGAGTTTTTTTTTCTCTTCTTTTTGTATGATTATTTAATAGAATTGAGTTTGTATAATTATTTTTCATTTTACAATTAAATAACTAATTTCAAATTTACATTTGTAAATAAATACATTTTATATTGTATCAAAGAAACTTTCTATTTCACAGGTCACTATTAGCACAATACATATTTTTTTAAATAAACAATTACCTTAATTTAAAAGATAACATTTTGATTTCAAATATTAAATATTCCTTTTTCTTTCATCTCACGTGTCTTTTTTTTCATTTTGTATTTTAATACAATTGATTTTATATAATCATTATTTATTTAAAAATTATCGTATCAAATAAATTTGCCTGTGCGGCCGCACAAGTATCTGACTAGTTTATTTTGAAGAGAGGTTTCAAGAGTCTGTTTCTAGAAAGCCCTCCTTGTCTGGTCTTCCTTTTTAGAAGTTGGATAAAGGTGATATAGCTTTGCTTTAGGCGCCGTTTCTTTTGGAGGGCCTTAAGATGGTAGCGAGGGAGGGAGCTGTCTGGGGCCAGATAGTTTCAACTTGAGTTTTTCAAGGTTTGTTGGTACATTGTGAAGGGAGATCTTTTAAGAGACGTGGGGGAATTCCAACGTTCATCTAGAGTTCTGAAAGCGATTATGACATCTTTTATTACTTTAATCCCTAAAGTTGATAATCTTCTTACTCTTGATGAGTTTAGACCTATTTGCTTAGTGGGTAATGTGTATAAGATTTTTGCCAAGCTTCTTGCGTATAGGTTGAAATTGGTGATTCACAAGCTTATTTCTAAGTGTAAATCAGCTATTGTTGTTAATAGGAAATTGTTTGATGGTGTTTTGGTTTTGAATGAGGTTGTGGGTTTTGCCAAGAGAAAGAAAAGGAAGTGTATGTTGGTTAAAATGGACTTTGAAAAAGCTTATGATTATGTCTCTTGGGACTTTCTCAGGAGTTTATTAAGAAGAATGGGATTTGGTGATAGGTGTTGTAGGTGGATGGAAGCGTTGGTGTTTATTGTTCCATGTATATTCTTGTGAATAGGAGCCCAACGGATGATTTCAAGGTTTATAAAGGGCTTAGGCAAAGAGATCATCTTTCTCCCTTCCTTTTTCTTTTGGTGACGGAGGTTTTTTCTGCTTTATTGTTCCGTGCGATGTCTTTAGGGGAATTCGAGGCTTTTCACCTCAATGTCTCCACTCATGTTGAATTGTTACAATTTGCGGATGATACTATTTTGATTGGAGAAGGATTTTGGAAGAACTTACGATCTATCAAAGATTTTCTTAAAGGCTTTGAGTTGGTGTCAGGTCTTCAGGTTAATTTATCCAAAAGTAAATTAGTTGGTATTAATCTTGATGTCGATTTCTTGCAGGGAGCCGCTTCTTTCTTGTCGTGCAGTGTTGGCTCGATCCCTTTTGTTTTCTTATGCATGCCCATTGCTATCAATCCCTGGAGGAAGGCGTCTTGGGCGCCCATTATTTCAAAAATTAAAAGAAAGTTGGGGTGTGGCATAACAGGTTTTTGTCTATTGGTGGTAGGGCGGTTCTTTTGAACTCTGTTTTATCCAATATCCCCATCTTTTTCTTCTCTTTTTATAAGGCTCCTAAGGTGGTTCTAAAAGAGATCATTTTGCTCCAAAGAACTTTCTTATGTGGTGGTTGTGAAATGGCTAAGAAGTTCAGTTGGGTTAGTTAGGATAATATTTGCTTGCCTAAGGAGGATGAAGGTTTAGGTAGGGGTGGCAAAACGGGTCGTGGCCTACCGGGTTGGGTTGAGGTTTTGGGCCAGCCGCCCACCAAAGCCCGCCGCGCTAAAGACTGCCACCCGCCAAAGCCCACCCAGCCAAAACCCACCGCCCGCGAAAGCCCGCTGCACCTATTCGTTTAGCTTGTCCCACCTTAAACCCGCCATTTTTTAGTTAATTCTAGTAATTCAAATTCTTAATGGTTTTATTTTATACATTTATTTGAGAATATATGCAATAATTTTTGAAGTTAAATTTTTTTAAAAGATATTTTATAAAAATTGTTCAAAAAATAAGTGAAAAATTTAATTGAAAATTTAAAACAAGATTATTAATCTATTAAAAAAAAAGTAGCAGGGCAAGCCCGCTATTGAAACAATATTTAGGGGGGTGTTTTATCGTATCCACGGAGATTGTGTATATTGTCGCCGTTCGATAGTTAAAAGGGTTTCAAACTTTAATCGTAACAAAGGTTTTGGTAATTTTCAATCGGATCATTTGCATTCGAATTTTAGAAATCAACGGTAAAATATTTGGTTTTTAGGGTTTGGTAAAACATGCCAAGGTTAGGTTTCGGTGATCCGTTTCATACATATTTTCTCGATTACGAGTGTTAACTTGTTAACAACAATTATAACCACATATCCTCTCAACAAGTTTCTCTCGAACACTTGTTGTGGGATTTACCATTTTGATCCTCTATTGATCTCTCACACAAACTATCAAAATGATAACATTCAAGAACAATATTTATGAACATCAACATTCAAAACTATCTCTAGCCTTATGAATATTGAAGGAATAAAACTTAGATCAAGTTTTATAACATTTCTCTCGAACATGAAATAGAATAAAATATACAATGTAAACAAAGTTTTTCTTCTATAAATGTCATCAACAAGGTTCACAAGCTTACCATCAAGAAGAATACATACAAAATAATGGATCACCTATCACTAATCTTGACACAATATGTGTTTAGCTACAAATATTCATGGTTGCTTGCTTCGCAAGTTTCGGAAGAAGATGAAGAAGCATCTGAGTCGAAGAATCGAGATTGGATGATATTCCAGTTTCTCTTTTTGAAGAATCACTCCTTGATGACAAAAACTCATAAAATAGAGTTTTGGTGTGAAAATAGCAAGTTATGATCCCAAGAAAAAGTAAAAATCTATTTATAACACACTTGAGATCTACTGCATTCTCCTAGCAAATGATTCCTTCGCCCAGCAAATGAAGAAAAATGGCACTTTAAGTGCCTCTGAAAGCTTAAACTGCCCTTGACTGTCATCGTGGGTTCACTAAGCGAACGTTTCATTCACAAAGCGAACCACTCGCCAAAACATTCACAAAGCAAATTTTGGGTCCTTTAGCCCCTGCCTCAGCCAAGAGTCCTTCGTCAGGTCCTTTGCACAGCGAGCAAAGCAGCGAACACTCGCTGGCAATTCGCAAAACGAATTTTACTCCCTTTTCCCACTGTCTCATTCTGGAGCTCTTTGCTGGGAGCTTCGCCACAGTTCGCAAGGCGAACATTCGCTGGTGAATTCGCCAGGGTTCGCAAAGCGAACCTACTGTTGTTTTCCTCCTTCTTTGGCAGCTTGCATTATCTTTTTGTGTCTTACTTTCTTGATCATTTAGTACATTTTCCTGCACAATATCACACATATTACAAGCACCAAAGGTATATTACAATGTTTGAAGAACAACAATAATTCACCAATAAAATCAACAATTAATCATAGAAAGTGTTGAAAAATGCCAAGTATCAAATACAAATATATAGCATGTTTGATATCTAACAAACTCTCCCCAACTAACTCTTTGTTTGTCCTCAAGAAAAGTATACCTCTCATTGACACAAGAGGATTTGCTCGAGCATTTGATTCAACCAAGATAAGATAAACGGCTCAAATAAATAACAATCGCAACAAGGCAACAATTACACAATCCTAGAATCGACAATGTAAAAGAACTTGACTTTTAAACAACTTTCAGACGATGTTTCAAGAGACAACTAAATCATCATGCTCATGCCATTCTAACACTCCACTTCAAAAAAGGATTGAAGGAAAACGTGCATACAAGCAAGGGACAAATTCGCTCAAATGACAAATGATGCAAACACTAAGCAATTCATACAATATCTAAATGATCACAAAGGAAATCATGAAAGCAAAAGATCACTAAGGGCTTTAAGGTTGTAGCTTGGTCGGGTTAACAATAAAGGGACATTTCTAAAGGCCATTGAATCGAAATTGCCGATGCGAAAGAACATTCACTATACAAGGTATTCACAACATCACAACTTCATTCACCAATTTCCTTCCTTTATCACACCTTCTCAAACTTCCTTGCACAATTATTGGACCTATTTTTCTCATTCAAGCAAGCATTCTTTTTCTTTTTTTTTTATATACACATATTCACATGTTCTTTTCTTTTCATGCTTGCTTGAATTTTTTTCATTTTTGAGTACTTCACCAATCTTCTTTTTCATTCTCCCCAACTTATTTTCGACTAAACCTTAAGTGAATGCTCCTTGATTTTAAGGCAAGTGTAACACGGTGGGAGAACTGACTTTTTTTTTTTCGCAAAACATGTTGCGGTTAGCAAGAGTCGCCACCGACTTTTCTTTTATCCAATAAGGAAAGGCTGAAAAGAACAGGAAAGACCTTGATAGATTTTGAGTTCGGGGGGTAAGTTATACAATGGGAAGGTATTAGCACCCTTTGTATCCATGGTTATCCATGGGCTCTTAAATGCTTAGCTCACCTTTTTTTACTTACTTTTTGAATGTGTGTGAAAGTTTTTGAAAATATTTTGTAAAAGTTTGACTTTGTAATAATTCGTGTAAGAATGTATACAATGTGTTTGTTTTTTTTTTTGAAAATATTTTTGGAAAAGTGAGATATGAAAAGTATTTGTTTTTGAGTTGTGAGCAAGCATTTAAAAGTTACTTACCCCTAACTTGTAAGGTCTTTCTTGTACTTATCATTTTCCTTGAGAGATAGTACTATCCATACCATTAATGGGTAGGTAGTACTGTCTATTGGATGTTGAGGGACAACGAAAGGTCATCGAATGGTCATAGAAGGCAACATGTAAGGATACCTTAGCAATGCGAAGGGACTATCATCATTTTTCCATAGGGTCGTCGAGGGACAAGATCATTTTTTGTAGGTAGCTCGAAGGGTCATCGAGGGATTATGATCTTTATATCGAAGGGACTATGATGATATTATTCGTAAGCGTCTTTTGCTAAAGTACCCCTACTTTCGAGGGACATGATCGTTTTAATCGTAAGGCAACAGAGAGAGGCTACCCTAGAGGTGAATATGTGCAATGTGCGTTGATTCAATTATATTATCTTGAGTTATAGGTTATTCTAACGTTTGATTTTAGATCTTGCCATACATGCCTATTTATCTAGCAAATAAAATATAAGTGCGAAAAATAAATTCCTACACTATTACATGGCTTATGGGCAATTACATGATATAATCGTGCGAGAATGTAACATAGACTATTACAAGGCTTATGGACAGTTACATAATATAATCGTGCGAGAAATGTAAACTACACTATTACAATTTTATGCACAAACCTATACATTTATTCTAAGAAAATAAATGATAAACGAAAAGCAATTACATATTAAAAGTCAAGTAAAATGTCCTAAATATCTAAGTCAATATTCGTTTTTTTTTAATATTTTTGAGAAATAATTTTAAAATAAATAAACCTAATTTCTAATTCATTTGTACAAAAATTAATTAATTATAAGCCTAAGTCTAAAAAATTAATTTTAATAAAAATAATCTAAGTCTAAAAAAGTGATTACATAACCTAAACTATATTTTTATTCTTTTAACGGTTTTATGATTTTTTTTATGTTTTAATTTAATTGAAAAGAAATAAATAAATTAATTGAAATATGATAAAAGAAAGGGATTAAAATGGTTAAAAAGAAATTGCATGGGGTGAGAATTGAACCTTCAGGATGAGTATTTAATCCTTGGTTTGGATTGAGAATGATTGGAAATGGAGTTTTAAATTTTCACCTCTTTTTTTCAAAAATTTTGTGATTTGGAAGCCTTCCTTTGTGAAGCCCCTTGCCCCCTTCTCTTGTGTTTGAGCCTTGTATTTATAGGAGAAAAATGGTAGACAAAGAATCATTGAAGAGCTAGGATCAAGGAACATGTTTCCAACCATTTTAATTTTTTGAAAACTATGTTTCCTTCACTCTCTCCCGCAGTTTTATTTGGGTTTTGATGGCCTTGAATGACATGTTTTAATCTTCTAGAAACTCCATTAAAAGGATCCATATGCCCACCATTATTCGATTTATTTTGTTTTATTTAATTTTGTTTATTTCTTTGAATAAAATCAAAATAAAATAAAATCAAAATCAAAATAATAACAAAGTGAACTTTGAGGTCCTTGAATATGTCATAAATATGATTCAACCTTAAAAGATAGGCCCATTGGTCCAAAAGCTCAAAAATGTTCAATGTAGGTTTCATGCGTTTCTCAAATTTTGCTCAACTTGCACCAATCGTAACTCTCTCCATTTTTGTCATATGAAGGTGATCTTGGACTTTTTGGAACCCTCAAGATGTCCCCTACAACTTTCGTGTTGATCACTTTTTCATTTGAAGTCTTTATTTTTGTGTAAATTGCTTTGACGGAAAAAGTGTCTTTTTGTTGACTTTCAAAATGACCTGTAAATTTTTGGTCCATATCTCTCAAACGAGGCATTTTTGACCTTGAGCTTAGAGAGACAGAGTTGTAGAGAATTAAATTTCCTTCAAAATGAGCTTTGGTTGAGGAATTTCTGATGAAGTATGTGAAAGTTGTGCATGGTCAAAGTTCAGTTGACTTTTCCTTAAGAAAACCCTAATTTAGCAATTTTTTACTTTTGAGTAAATCTTGATTTTCTTGAGGAATCATGATCAACCCTTGATCAAATGATGAATGGGACTTCAAAATCTTGATGTTGGCAAGAAATGACGACGTTTGACTGTAAATTGGTCAAAGTTAACTTTTGGTCCAATACAATCGACTGTTGATCATTTGAGCAATTGACTGAGCAAACTTGTGAAGCAAGGCTTGAGACTTGACATGAGGATACCCTAGAGCACATAGAGAACCATGAAGTCCATCTGAGGTATTGAGAGCTCAATTCCTTTTGAGAAAAATAAAACCCTAATTGTAGGTTGATTGTTTAGGAGGAGAGCTTGTATGGTCAATCCTTGAGTAGTCTTGAGCTTTTGAGACTCCTAGGAGTGTGAGGAAGCTTCTTGAATCAATTTGTCTCAAAGATGTGAGGGAAAATTTTAGGGTGCAACAGCTGCCCCAGTTCAATTTTCTTAAACCTGAAGAGTTAGATTGGCGCATCCGCCATTCGTGAGCTGAAGGTGGAAAAGGATTGAACACTTAAGTGCCCAGAAATTTGCACTCACGGGTGCACGAAGTAACCCAGTTGGTTGATTGTATTGCTTAAATGGGCTTAAAGATGCCATTCGGAGAGATGACAGGATGGAGATGGGCTTATAGATGCCATCCAAAGCAACGTTGATAGGAGTATCAGAAGGAGTCTAGGTTTGACTATATCTGAGGAGTATACTAGAATGAGTCTGTGTCCAACTGTATCTAGCAGATGTGCTGGGGAATGTCAGAATAAATCTATGCTTTGATTATATCTAAGGATGTATTGGAATGAGTATCAGAATGAAATCTATATCTAGATCGTATCTGAACCGTATCTGGAAAATATACTTGACCATCTCTAAACTGAATCTGAAACATATTCTGGAATAAGTATCAGAATTAAATCTTCATCTCGATCATCTCTGAACCATTTTTTCAGAAATCTTCTGGGATAAGTGTCAGAATTAAATCTCTGTCCTGATTATCTCTGAACTGTTGAAGTATCAGAATTAAATCTCTGGGTTGATTATCTCGGAACTGTTTAAGTATCAGAATTAAAATCTCTGGGTTGATTATCTCTGAACTGTTTAAGTGTCAGAATTAAATCATCTGTCTTGATTATCTCTGAACTGTTTAAGTATCAGAATTAAATCATTTGTCTTAATTATCTCTGAACTGTTGAAGTATCAGAATTAAATCATCTGTCTTGATTATTTCTGAACTATTGAAGTATCAGAATTAAATCTGTCTGTCTTGATTATTTCTGAACTATTGAAGTATCAGAATTAAATTTATCTTTGAATCAGTGTCAGAATTAAATCGTTGTCTCGATTATCTCTGCACTGTATCTAGAAGATGATAAAGTTTGTCTGATTGTGAACTCACCTGAAAAAGGCAAAGTTAGTTTTATGCAATGTCATGATGTATGTAATGCATTATGTAATGATGCTCTCAAGATAAATGAGAATGTTATATGTTTTGTATGTATATGCTATGATATTCTGTACATGATGCATGGATGTCAATGTTGCTGACGATAGCGGTGGCTTTAAATAGTAACATCTGGCTGGGGAAAATAAATCCCTGTCTGTTGCTGGGAATGAAGAATATCACTCTTCATCTTTTGTTTGGAACGACTGTACTGGGAATTCCCGCTTTTCTGTTTGGGAATACTCTGCTGGGGATCTTCGACTTCTGCTTGGGGATAAAAGCGTTCAAGGAGAGTTTGGCTACATGTACCCTGACTGGGGATAAACGAGATGGATAATCCTCCGATGCAATATTTGCCCGGGTTCCAGATATGAGCGTCAACTATGCTGGGGGAGAGAATTCTGTTGGTGAATTTATAGTGTTAGAGGAATAAACTTAGCTGGGGAATTGAATTCTATATACTACAAAGAGGGAATAATCTCTGATGGGGATTAGAATTTCATAGGCTGCGCTGAGGAATTTTCTGCTGTATGCTGGGGAAATGATCAACTTCCTTGTCTGCTAGGGGACCCATTGGGGAAGATGATCATGTCAAGCTGTCCATCAAATATATGGAAGTGAACCGCTGGAAGATGCCTCAATTTCTGTCTGAGAGCATACTAATTTTGTCGGGGAATATATCTCTGTTGGGGATGAGCTTGTGAAGATAGCTCTATAGAGATAGTTCAATGAAGATTGCTCTGTGGGGATATTTCCATGAAACTGGCTCTATGGGGGTTCGTGGACATCTTGAACATTATCCCAACTCCTAGAGTCCTTAGTAAATGCTATTCCTATTTTCACGTATATTTTTGGTAAACTTCAATCATATTCAAGTGCATATGTTCATTCAAAGTACCCATTGGACGTTTACGCAAACAAAACAGGGCAAGTAAAAACAATTTTGAATTTGAAATTAGACTTGTATTAATTTTGAAATTGGCCTATAAACAGGCATTTTTGTACAAGGAGACAGAAATCCTAGTAGGAGGAAATTGTCGTAAAAATTGAAAAGGTACAAAGTGATAAACAAAGAAAAAACAGCTATGTGGAAATGATCCCATTGAGTTTCAACTCTGTTATTGCCACTATATCTTCAAGCATCCCATCCCTTGCTGTCGGAAGAAAAATGACTGGATTGATCTGCGTTGTTCGAACAAAACTAAGCTGGAAGTAGATAAGTGATCCAACGGGACATAGACGTACGCTTTAATCCCTAACTTTTGCCTGGACCGCCTTTTCAGGTTTTCAGTCCACCGGGATACCCTTTTTTTTTTGCCCAAGCCGCCTTTTCAGGTTTTCGACTTGCTGGCTGTACAGTTCTTTTGTATATATATCCCTAATTTTTGCCCGAACCCTTTTGGTTCGCCGGGATGCCCTTATTTTTGCCTAGGCCAGTCAACCTAGCGAGTCTCTTTTTATGCATAGTATCTTTTGACTATGTTCGTGTTCACATGGTGCAGGAAATCTTCACTGTCCATAGTAGTAAGCATCATAGCGCCGCCAGAAAATATTTTCTTGATTACAAATGGACTTTCATATGTGGGAGTCCATTTGCCCCTGGGATCACCCTCTGGTAGTATGATACGCTTTATTACCAAGTCACTGGCCTGGTACACTTGGTGCTTGACTTTCTTGTTAAAGGCCTTGATCATATGCTTCTGATACATCTGGCCATGACAGACAGCCGCGAGCCTCTTCTCATCAATCAAATTTATCTGATCAAGTCGGTTCTGAACCCATTCGTCTTCGTCTAAGTCTGCATCTTTCATAATCCTTAGGGAAGGAATTTAAACTTCAGCAGGTAAAACTGCCTCCATACCATAGACTAAAGAGAAAGGGGTTGCCCCTGTTGAGGTACGTACTGAGGTGCGATAACCATGAAGAGCAAATGGTAACATCTCATGCCAATCTTTGTATGTCACCGTCATCTTTTGCAAGATCTTCTTAATATTCTTGTTGGCGGCTTCCACTGTGCCATTCATCTTTGGTCGATATGGAGAAGAATTGTGATGCTTAATCTTAAACTGCATGCAGAGTTTAGTGATCATAGTGTTGTTCAGATAAGTACCATTGTCTGTGATAATCCTTTCAGGGATGCCATACCGACAGATAAGATTATGCTTGATGAACCGAGCTACAACATTCTTGGTAACAGAAGCGAACGAGGCTGCTTCCACCCACTTCGTAAAGTAATCGAAAGTAACAAGGATGAAATGATGTCCATTGGAAGCGGTAGGTTTAATTTCTCCTATCATTTCAATGCCCCACATTGCAAAAGGCCAAGGAGCAGTCAGAACATTCAACAGAACCGGAGGTACATGTACTTTGTCAGCATAAATCTGGCACTTGTGACAAGTTCTGGAGTGATGATGGCAATCAGTTTCCATGGTAGACCAGTAGTAACCTGCTCTTAAAATATTCTTAGCCATTGTATGCCCACTGGAGTGAGTGCCAAAGATTCCGTCGTGCATCTCTTCCATAATCTTTTCTGCTTCCTTCTTGTCTACACAGCGAAGCAAGGTTGAATCGTGGTTGCGTTTGTACAAAATTTTGTTACTCAGAAAGAACTTGGCAGAGAACCTCCTTAGAAACTTCTTGTCATTGATAGATGCCCCTTCAGGATATTCCTGAGTTTTGAGATATCTTTTCACTTCGTCGAACCAAGGTTTCTCTTCTACCCCATCAGTATCAACTTCATAACAGTATACCGGCTCGTCTAGTCTGTCAATAGTAATCCTAGGAGCCTCGTTGTCCCATCTGACTTTGAACATAGATGACATGGTGGCTAATGCATCTGCCAACTGATTCTCTTCTCGTGGAATATGCTCAAAAGTGATTTCTTCAAAGTATGGAATCAAAGTCAACACATGTTCTCGGTAAGGAATGAGATTTGGATGCTTCATGTCCCATTCTCCTTTAATCTGACTGATCACTAGGGCTGAGTCCCCATATACATTCAAGAATTTGATCCTCATATCAATGGCAGCTTTGATACCCATGATGCATGCTTCATATTCAACCAAATTGTTGGTACAGTCAAAGTAAAGTCTAGCAGTAAACAACGTATGGCAACCCTTAGGAGAGATAATTACAGTACCAATACCATTGCCAAGTGCGTTAGAAGCTCCAGCAAAAACCATAGTCCATCGGGATCCCAGTTCAGGTCCTTCATATGGTCCAGGTTCTTCATAATTAGTAACAAGCATAATATTCTCATCTGGGAACTCAAAATTCATAGAATGATAGTCATCCACTGCTTGATGAGCCAAATGATCAGCTAGTACACTTCCTTTGATTACTTTCTACGTAGTGTACTGGATGCCGTATTCTGTCAAGACCATCTGCCATCTTGCTATTCGTCCGGAGAGAGCAGGTTTCTCAAATATGTATTTGATAGGATCCATCTTAGAGATCAATAAAGTGGTATGAGTCAACATATACTGTCTTAGTCGGCGAGCAACCCATGCCAAAGCGCATCAAGTTTTCTCAAGCAGTGAATATCTTGTTTCACAGTCGGTAAACTTTTTGCTAAGGTAGTATATTGCATGCTCTTTTCGAACAGACTCGTCATGTTGCCCCAACACACACCCCATTGAATTCTCTAGCACTGTTAAGTACATGATTAGAGGTCTTCCTTCAACTGGTGGCATCAGAATCGGAGGTTCTTGGAGATACTCCTTGATCTTATCAAAAGCTATCTGACATTTGTCGTTCCACTTCATTACTTGATCTTTCCTCAGTAATTTGAAGATTGGCTCACAAGTAGCGGTCAAATGGGAGATAAATATGGCAATATAGTTCAAACGTCCCAAGAAACCTCTGATTTCTCTCTCAGTATAGGGAGCGGGCATATCTTGTATAGCTTTTACCTTTGCCGGGTCGACTTCAATACCTTTACCACTGACGACGAAACCCAAAAGTTTACCGGATCTAACCCCAAAGGTGCATTTGTTTGGATTCAATCTCAACTTGTACTTCTTCAACCTCTCAAATAACTTGTGTAGGTGGTCAAGGTGCTATTCTTCATTCTGAGACTTGGCTATCATATCATCAACGTATACCTCTATCTCGTTATGGATCATATCATGGAATAAAGCAACCATAGCGCGCTGGTATGTTGTCCCTGCGTTCTTCAAACCAAATGGCATTACCTTGTAACAAAAGGTGCCCCACTGTGTAACGAACGTAGTCTTCTCCATGTCTTCAGGGGCCATCTTGATTTGATTATAACCTGAGAAACCATCCATGAATGAGAATACCTTGTGCTGAGCAGTGTTGTCTACTAGAACATCAATATGTGGGAGAGGAAAGTCATCTTTGGGGCTTGCCCTGTTCAGATCCCTGTAGTCCACACACATACGAACTTTACCATCCTTCTTAGGCACTGGTACCACATTTGCAACCCACTGAGGATATTATGTGACAGCTAGAAAACCTGCATTGAACTACTTCATAACCTCGACTTTGATCTTTTCAGACATCTCAGGGCGCATACGACTAACCTTCTGCTTTATCAGAGGACAACCTTCCTTCATCGGTAAACGGTGAACCATGATATCGATATCAAGTCCTGGCATATCTTCATAAGACCAAGCAAAAATCTCAACATAATCACGTAGCATCTGAATCAATCTTTTCTTGACACGGTCTTCTAATTCAGCACCTATCTTGATTTCTTTCTTATCCTCCTCAGTACCTAGATTTATGACCTCGACTAGGTCTTCGTGCGGTTGTATGGTCTTTTCTTATTGCTCTAATAGTCTAGCAAGCTCTCTAGGCACTTCACAATCTTCCTCACTTTCGTCCTCGGCTTGGTAGATCGGATTTTTGAAGTCATAATTGACAATAGTAGAACTGTTATCAATGGGATCCAGAGTGGATGTGGATCTGCATTTTGTCGCGCGGGTGTGTGTAAGAATACATAGCTATTTTGATGAAAATAAAGTAAAAGAAACGACAAAGAGCGCAAAATTTGAATGCAAAACGTCCATTGATTTATTGAATGAAAATATGCGATGAAATGATAACCCTACCAAATGGGCCATTGTGCCCCGGGCAAGGCATAAGGCTTAAAAGTTTTATTGTTCAAATTACAAAACCAAACTTTGAAAATAAGAAAAACAGAAAATAGCATTTACTCCTGACTAAAGGAGATAGGAATAATGTCTTCAGTCTTCCAATTGTTGAGCCCACTGCCAATGGTAGGAAAGATCCAACTGTCAAGGTCACAGTCACTATCTGCATCTTCCACAGCATTGACCTGATCTTTATGAACTCCTTTGTTGGTGATACGAATAGCACGAGCACGACGTACAGCCCTCTGAGCCTCTGAAGTGAAGCCCAAACTAAATTTGTCAGACTTGTAAGGAATGTCAGGAAGCTGACCCCAAATGGTACAACCACCTTCTTCAACCACAGCTCTAGCATCCTTTAGGGAAGCCATTGTAGAAGGCACTCTAGTAACCTTGGGAACAGTAGGAACTGGTTTAGCAATAGGAACAGTCTGAGGAGCCAATTCAAATGTTTGACAAGGAGTCTCGAGGAATTCTCCATCCATCTCAACATACTTGAAGGTATTCAAATGACTAACCATGTACTCTTCTTCACCACAGACGGTGACAATCTTGCCTTTCGCGGGATACTTCAACTTCTGATGTAAGGTAGAAGTCACAGCGCCTGCCCCATGTATCCAAGGGCACCCAAGCAAACAGGAATAGGCAGGACGAATATCCATTACATAGAAAGTAGAATCAAAGACTTGAGAACCCACTCTGATCGGGAGATCAACCTCTCCATGCACCATTCTCTTCGAACCATCAAAGGCTCTTACCACGATGTCACTAGGTTTCAGCACCACCCCTTCATAGTCGAGTTTGTCTAGAATAACCTTTGGCAACACATTCAATGAGGAACCATTGTCCACCAATACATGAGATAGGGTAGTGCCCCTACACTCAATAGAGACGTGCAGGGCCTTATTGTGGTTCCTTCCGGTGAGAATCAGATCAGCATTAGAAAAGCCTAGACCATTATCAGTTGCCAGGCTAGCGACACAATTTTTCAAGCTGGTCAACAGAAATTTCTTGCGGCACGTGCGCAGATTTCAAAAACTTCACCAAAGCTTTAGCATGGGCCTCGGAGCACAACAACAGAGATAACATAGAGATCTTGGAGGGGGTGTGCCCCAACTGTTCAACAACATTGTAATCACTCTTGCAGATAATTTTTAGCACTTCCTCCATTTCTTGCTTGGAGGAATCTTCGATAGCAGTTTCACCGGGGCCTCCATCTGGGCAGGCTCAATCATTGGTTCTTTGCCTCGAGTCTTAGTAATTGGCTCGGAGGCAGAGATACAAATTGGAGTAGTAACAGTCTTCGGAGAGATTTCTGGGGAGAAGATCCTTCCACTTCGGGTAACCTTACTAGTCCCAACGATATTGTCGACATCGGGATTAGTAACTTCAGCAATTCCATCAGTCAAAGGCTCTTGCTTGACACCATGAATGTAAACATCAGCACCATAATTCCAAGGGATAGCCTTGCTAGAGGAATATGGAATCGGACCGGGCGTAGTAATAATCAGGGGAGCCACTCTAGGCTCGGCAGTAATCTTCACAGGACCTTTAGAGGTGATCCTCACTGGAGTTTTGGAGTTAGTAACCACAGATACGTCCTCAAACTTCAGACCTCGGGACAAATTTTCACATAAGTTCTCCATAGAAGGAGTCTTCTCAAACAATATAGTACGGTCGTCCATCAAACGCCGAATGCCTTCTTTCAACTTCACACAACCATTGGATTGAGATGCACAATAATAACAGTTTTCAACGCAGACCAGAAATAAACCGACTTGCAACAGCTTCTTCTTAACAATTGATAGAGGAACAATCAAGTCAACCACAGTAGAAACACAAGAACCATCGTCAATAGCATTAACGATCTTGTCATGATTCGGCATAGGAGCGGTAATCACATTAGGAGTCTCAGGGGGATCAAACTCAAACTCCTTAGCATCAATCATGTCTTGAATCTTGTTCTTCAGTGCCCAACAGTTGTTTGTATCATGTCCAGGACAATTAGAATGGTATGCACACCTTACATTGGGATTATAGCTAGGAGCGGAAGTATTAGGATTCTTAGGAGGATCCCTCAAAGTAATCAATTATGCCTTCAACATATGCTGCAACGCCTGAGCCAATGACATGTTGATCTTTGTAAGCTGTCTCCTGGGTGTATCCTACTTACACTGACTACCCTATTGTCATTGTGGCACCGGTACAGAGATCAGAACTGCCCCAACAGATTGGTTGCGGTCATTCTTATTACGACCCTTCTGGCCGTACACAACATTAGACTCCTTCTTCTCGTTATGTGGCTTCTTTGTAGTGTTTGAAGATGTAGCCACTTGTGTTTTACCACTTCGAATTCCACTTTCAACACGTTCTCCTATCAATATCAGCTCGGTGAAACCGGATGACGAGCTTCTAAGTAGTTGACTATAGAAAGGACCGGTTAGTGTGCTCATGAACATGTCAACCAACTCTCTGTCAGCTAAAGGAGGCTGAACCCTGCCTGCAAGATCTCTCTATTTCTAGGCGTACTCTTTGAAACTTTCATTAGGGCCCATGGACATGCTTTGGAGTTGCATTCAAGTTGGCGCCAAATCAGAGTTATATTGGTATTGTCGGTAGAAAGCTTCAGCCAAATCATTCCAGGTACGAATATTGGTACTCTCAAGTTGATAGTACCACTCCAGATAAGCTCCATACAAACTCTCTTGGAAAAAATGCATCCACAACTTTTTGTCAGTAGTATGTGGCTGAATCTTTTGGACATAAGATCTCAAATGCAGCTTCAGGCAAGACACACCGTCATATTGAGCAAACGTGGGAATTTTGAACCTAGGAGGAATGACAACTCCTGAAACCAAGCCCAAGTCCTCAAAATCCAAACCAGGTACTTTCTGAACCTCCATAGCCATCAGACGTTCTTTAAGTAATTTGTATTTCTCATCACCAGGGGGATACTGATCATCCAGATAATCATTTTCCTCTTCAGAGTTTCCACTGGTGCCGTGGTTACTATTTTCCTCATGTTTATCACTTTCATAGTTATCATCCAGTTCATCATCTTGGTCTACTGGGATCCCAATTTCCTTTACCTGTTTAGCCGGACCTTTGAATCTCCTCCCCATGTTAATGACGCCGGTTGATTTTCTTGCTTTCTTCTTCTTCTTGGTTAGAAGCGCTTTCAGTTCTTCTTGCCCCTTGGACAAGTTCAAGATCAGCTCTTGGAACTGGGCATTCTGGGCCTGGAGATCTTTGACGGTTTGCTCGAGAGCCATTTCTTCAGGAATAAACAGCGAGAAGATGAGAAACCTGTCTTAAAAACCTGCTATGCAATGATTATGAGATGTAGATGCATATGCAATGATTTCAAGGACTTTAGAGTTTATCTTTGCAAACAAACAGAAACAAAAGGAAAACTTTTATTAGTAAACTCAAAATTCCTTTTTTTCTTTTATGCCTCTTGGGCTACAATGAAAGGAAATTTCAAAAAGCAAATTCAAAAACGCCTAAGACCTAGGACTCAAGACTCAAGTCTCCCACGAGCGCTTCCTCTTTATGCCGATGTAAGCATTGATGCTCTGCTCCTCATGAAGTAATTTCGTCAACTCCAACACCTTCTTCTCACTAGCATAGAACTGAGTCTCAAAGGTGTCCCTTTCTTCTTTCATCTGAACCCAGGACTTCTGCAGCTCTTCAAGATCAGTAGGCATATCTGGATGGAGAATGACTTGAGGAATATCTCCTTCAAACTCAAGTTCAACAATCACTGGTCTGACAGCTGGATATGGCATAATAAGATCTCGAGCACGAGTGCGCACCCATCTGAGGTAAGGCTCCAAAGGAATAGAGTTCTTCTGTCCCAAGGTCTTGCTTTCAATCTTATACACCTTATTCCATGTGCGTATAAACCTTTGACGGTAACCTTGAGGATCATCTTTATAATCTAATACAATACCCTAAATAAGCATATCATGAGGACCATCCCTTTGAGCATAACCAAACTGGCGCAAAGCTAGCGAAGGATTATAGGTGATGCCTCCCCTAATGCCAAGGAGTGGCACATTAGGTAATTCCCTATAATGATCAATAAGAGTGAAGTCTTCAAGAGATCGGGCACACCAATAGATATCTGAATGTGAGAGTGACATTATCCTTCGAGACCACTGCAACCTTTGTTCATTCTTTAACACTGACCGGGGAAGGTGCGAAATAAACCACCTGGATAGTAAGGGTACGCAACACATGAGAGTCCCTCGCTCCTTGATAGTACGAGTGTGAAGCAAGTGCATAATATCTCCGAGCAAGATAGGTACCGGGTTATGAGTCAGAAATATTTTGATAGCGTGCACGTCTATGAGTTGGTCTGGATTAGGGAACAACACCAATCCATAGATCAACAAAGCCAATACTTCCTCAAAAGCATGGTAACTCATATCGCTTAGGAACAATTGAGCCTTCTCAATCAGGAACTTAGCAAGAAACCCCTTGACTCCACTCCTTGTTTCCCAATTGGACACAATGTCTGACCTCTTTAGATGTAAAGCAGCTGCAATGACGTCAGGCTTTGGAACGTCTTCTAGACCGGTAAAAGGTATCTGATCGAGAATAGGTATTCCAAGTAGCTTAGAGAACTCCTCTATCGTGGGCACCAATTGGTAATCCAGGAAGGTGAAACAGTGGTGCTTAGGATCAAAGAATTGGAATAGGACTCTCATCATGTCTTCTTCAAAACCTGAGGTAACCAATTTGAGTAGAAAACCATGCCTTTCGGTGAATCGAGAGCCATCGGGAACCTTTGAGACCAATTCTTTAAGCTGGGAAGGAACTCTTACAAAGTTGACTCGGATGAAATTTCTAGGAACGGAAGCCATGGCCTGCAACGACGAATAAAGATAAATTCCTTGGTCCTTGAAATGGTTAGTGAAAATGATATGTTATGATGTTATGATGTCATGTACATGTTAATAGTAAATAAGTAGCAAACACAAACAAGTCATACAAGAGCCTTAGGTTTAAAGGCTTGCATGAAGTCCAAAGGTAAGTACCCTTCCCCACTGAGGTTTAGTTGGTTCAACCTGTCCTAGAATAGTAACCAGGTTCTAAAGGACTCATATCACGGATCTTTCTCGAAGGCTTTATTTTAGTGCGACACTCGAGTGGCCGACCAAAAGATCCCGAAAGTCTGATCTCAATGAGCGTAGCCTCGAGTATCAACCGACTTCGGTCTAAATCCAAAGTCGGCCATCTCACTACCTTCTAATGGCCAAAGATGAGTTAACTAGGATTCTAAAGACTGTGACCATCATATCAACCATATCGGTACTTGTCGTACAGTCTCCATGATCTATTGTCACTTACCTAAGGAATCACTAGGTCCGGGTGTAGGACCTTTCACACAAGTAACCCCAAAACAAAGGCCATTAGAAATAAAGCACATAAGTCAAACAATTTTAAGCAAGTGGTAAAATGATCTAACTCTAAGGTAACCCCTCTTTTATTGTATTCCCCAGCAGAGTCGCCAGTTCTGTAACACGGTGGGAGAACTGACTTTTTTTTTTCGCAAAACATGTTGCGGTTAGCAAGAGTCGCCACCGACTTTTCTTTTATCCAATAAGGAAAGGCTGAAAAAAAACAGAAAAGACCTTGATAGATTTTGAGTTCGGGGGGTAAGTTATACAAAGGGAAGGTATTAGCACCCTTTGTATCCATGGTTATCCATGGGCTCTTAAATGCATAGCTCACCTTTTTTTACTTACTTTTTGAATGTGTGTGAACGTTTTTGAAAATATTTTGTAAAAGTTTGACTTTGTAATCATTCGTGTAAGAATGTATACAAAGTGTTTGTTTTTTTTTTTTTGAAAATATTTTTGGAAAAGTGAGATATGAAAAGTATTTGTTTTTGAGTTGTGAGTAAGCATTTAAAAGTTACTTACCCCTAACTTGTAAGGTCTTTCTTGTACTTATCATTTTCCTTGAGAGATAGTACTATCCATACCATTAATGGGTAGGTAGTACTGTCTATTGGATGTTGAAGGACAGCGAAAGGTCATCGAATGGTCATAGAAGGCAACATGTAAGGATACCTTAGCAATGCGAAGGGACTATCATCATTTTTCCATAGGGTCATCGAGGGACAAGATCATTTTTTTGTAGGCAGTTCGAAGGGTCATCGAGGGATTATGATCTTTATATCGAAGGGACTATAATGATATTATTCGTAAGCGTCTTTTGCTAAAGTACCCCTACTTTCGAGGGACATGACCGTCTTAATCGTAAGGCAACAGAGAGAGGTTACCCTAGAGGTGAATATGTGCAATGTGCGTTGATTCAATTATATTATCTTGAGTTATAGGTTATTCTAATGTTTGATTTTAGATCTTGCCATACATGCCTATTAATCTAGCAAATAAAATATAAGTGCAAAAAATAAATTCCTACACTATTACATGGCTTATGGGCAGTTAGATGATATAATCGTGCGAGAATGTAACATAGACTATTATAAGGCTTATGGACAGTTACATAATATAATCGTGCAAGAAATGTAAACTACACTATTACAATTTTATGCACAAACCTATACATTTATTCTAAGAAAATAAATGATAAACGAAAAGCAATTACATATTAAAAGTCAAGTTAAATGTTCTAAATATCTAAGTCAATATTCGTTTTTTTTTATAAATATTTTTGAGAAATAATTTTAAAATAAATAAACCTAATTTCTAATTCATTTGTACAAAAATTAATTAATTATAAGCCTAAGTCTAAAAAATTAATTTTAATAAAAATAATCTAAGTTTAAAAAAATGATTACATAACCTAAACTATATTTTGTATTCTTTTAACAGTTTTATGATTTTTTTTTGTTTTAATTTAATTGAAAAGAAATAAATAAATTAATTGAAATATGATAAAAGAAAGGGATTAAAATGGTTAAAAAGAAATTGCATGGGGTGAGAATCGAACCTTCAGGATGAGTATTTAATCCTTGGTTTGGATTGAGAATGATTGGAAATGGAGTTTTGAATTTTCACCTCTTTTTTTCAAGAATTTTGTGATTTGGAAGTCTTCCTTTTGTAGCGAGCGATTTTGGATGTGGTTGCGAAGCACTACCGCTCTTTGGTGTCTACAGCTCGATTCATTTTTTATCCTATTAAAGCTGATGAAGGAAGGGAAATAGATGTCTCAAATTAACCCTGCTTGCAAACTGAGGTTAAACAGTCAAAACTGTTGGTTTACAGATGCTACAAAGATTCGGGGTCTCTATTGGGTGTATTTTTTTAAAAGTGGTGTTCAGTTAATTGGTGGGAGATTAAGATGTTAGGACGGATATATGAAAGTATGGGATTTTGGGTTTTTTTGTTTAGTGTGCTCGCTAAGATTTTTCTTTCAATCTTATGCCTACGTATTCCCGTTTACCGAAACAGAGAAATCAGAGCGTTCGTAGTTCCTCCTATGCTATGGGAGGAAATGGTGTTTTGGTGTCTTGTTCAAAGCCCAAGGCATGAAGCGAAAGGTGTTTGTATCTTGTTCAAAGCCCAAGATATGAAGCTAAAATGGTATTGACTTTAGAGAGAATTTGTCATCTCTAAAGAGGGGGTTGTATGTCACAACTGTTTATAAAGGAGAATTACTTTAACCGGGATGTGTGAATCCAGCAATGCCATAATTTCCTTTATAGGAGATTTTTAACCTAAAGGAGAAGACTTTAACTCAGTGTAGAGCAATGCTATCTTTCCTTAGGAATTTCTCATGCTAAAAGAGGGACAGTGGCATAGATGTAGATGATCCAGAGGCTTGCCGCTTACAGCAATTAGATGAAGGGGAAGGAGTTGTTGATGTTTGTATGTGTCATATCCCAAATTTTGACCACCTGATTGTCAAAACCTGATTGTGTTTTCACTTCGTGTCATCCGCATATCAGACCATCTGTTTTATCATGCATATCGTCTGAATTTTCAGTCAGAATATATGCATTGAGATCTCCGTCTTTTCTGGTTAATTGTGCTAAAAATTGATGAACGGACGTGTTTTTCAATTAAACTCGCAAATGTCCATTATTTATCTATTTTTCACACGATTCAATCAATGTCCCCTTTTTGTTTTATTTTCTCATATAAAATAAAAGAAATGAATAAAAAAAAAAGGGTATATGTGTATTTCATTTTCTTTTTTTTAATAAATATAGTTTGTTTTATTTTATCCATAAAAGAAAAAAAAAAAAAAAAAAAAATATATATATATATATATATATATATATATATATATATATATATATATATATATATATAATTGTTTTGTTTTCTCTCACGTTATATATATATATATATATATATATATATATATATATATAAACTTTGTTTTGTTTTATTTTTGACATATGTATATTTACATTTTCTTCATATATAAATTCATAATTTTGTTTTAAATTTAAGTTTGTTTTTTTATGAATTTTGTTTTAACCAAATTTGTTTCTTATGAGACAAATAACATGGTCTTGTTCCCTTGTTCCCTTGACTCATTTTCACTAGCCAATGGTAGAAGAGGCTCAAAAACATTGTCTAAGACTTTGAATTTTCATTCAACTCTTATCTTGAGATAGCTTAAGAGTTACACAATTTTCTTCTATAAATAGAACTTCAAATTTCACTTTCAATTCACACCACAAGTATTAACTTGTTCATTCTTTCTACCTCTTACATATTTCTCTATTGCTTTACATCTTTGAAAGGAAAAGAAAAAAACTTTTTGGTGAAACATACAAAGAGAGGGTGCTGCGCACCTCCCTGTCCCATTTTCAATCTATTTTTGTTTTCATAAAAGTTTCCACATAACATACACAAGGGAGCTCTGCTCCCCAATTTCTCATTCTTTTTCCTGCAAATTTTTCACATACATATACAACTCTCTATATATTTTTTTCACACAATACATACATGATGACCAAACTTTTAAAACAAAATATTACACAGGAATCACCATTTTTTTCTGATAAATATTGTCTGTCAAAATTTGATCCTGTTACATTCTCAAATTTTGTTTACAAAATTCTTTCAAAGCTTTTTCTTGAGAAGAACTTGTAGCCACAAGGTTACACCACCTGAAACGATTACAACAGCAGAAAAATCATAAGGACAACATGCAATGGATATTGAAACTGAATTGTAACAACATCTGCAAAAAACATGACAGCAAATTTCAAAATCAATCCAATTTCATCGATTTCTATTTGTTTCAAAGTTCTAAATCAATTTCTGTTACGAAACTTACAAATTCAATTTCTGTAATTTTCTGTTCTTTAGGAAATTTGCAGCAACTGTAATTGCAACAGCAGAGTCTGAGGAACTTCAAACTTCAACATAGTAGCTGAACTACAAAGTCAGCAACTTCAAAGGCACCTGCAGAATTCTCCCTCACTGCAACATCAACACAGAGGAAGAAAAATTCAGCAACAATTTTCATAATTGAAACAGCATCACAGAATAAGAACAACAAATCAGAAATTCTGAACTTCATAAAAATCAATTCTGCACCTGCCAAATTCAGAGTAAACTGCTGCAGAATCATTGTTGTCGTGAAACCGACATCGCCGACACGTCAAGACTACCAATATCATTGGCTTCAACAGCAATTTCCTTTGCAATCTCCAATTTCTGCAATCAATTTATAATTTCAATTTGTGTTTAACAATTTACCAGGATTTAATTGCAAGAAAAATGAATAACAACGTGTTCATTTTTTTCCCTTTTCAGGTTTGAAATAAAAAAAAAGGAAACAGAGGAATGATTCTTTACCTTCAACCACTGCGGCCGAAAAGGGAAGCACCGGAAACCCACACGATTTGGGGGAAATCACCGCTGAAAAAAGAATGACCACCGTGTCACCACCCTTTCTCTTCATCAAAACTACCGCGCGCAGAAAACGAGTTGGGGATGTGCAATCGGAGAAAGCTGAAGCGCGGCCGGCCGGAAGAGTTCACGCCGTCGAGATCGAACCGCCGGAAATCACCCTAAATCGCTCCCTTTTCTCCTCGTCAAACCAACACCACGTCGGAGAAGTCGCTCCACCACCCTTTGAGATCGCCGCTGAGCCACCCTTTCTTCCTCATCAAACTGAAGCCACCGCCGCGAAATCGCGTAAGAGGAGAAGAAGAGGCGAGTGATCGTGTAGAGAGGAAAATAACCCAAGAGGGTATCGTGAGGTTATGAGGTAACCTATTTTTTCCTTTTCTGTACTAATTGTTCATTTCAATTGATAAATCCTCTTCTAATATTATTATTTTGTTAATTTTAGGAATGGGCTCAGCCCATTTTGGTTCTAAAAAAAAAAACAAATCACTAATTGCACCCTATTTAGAAAAAGGAAGGCCCATGTTATTCATTGTTCATTTTGTTTGAAATAAATAATGGTTAAATAAATTAATTATTCATTATATTGTTTAGTAATTAGTTGACTAAATATGTTCTAAATAATTAATTTGAGTGGTTGATCATGTAATTGTTTAGTTTGTCCTATTCAATTATTTGATAATTCATTCTTAAGATTTCTGTAAATAGTTGATTAATTGTTTACTTTTCAATTCAATTCTAACCACCCGATGAGATCAAAGGCATTTTTATGCGATCTCGGATTTTCGCTGCTTGTTTGGTTTTCCTTTTTGATACAGGAATTGTCATACGTCACCTTGACGCCCATTGGATACTTAAAGCTTCCTCATACGCTTCATTGCTTCCATAGGAAAATTCACCGGTGTTCGGTAAATTCAAATTTAAACGCTTTGCTTATATGCCATGCATTTATTCACATCTGTTAAAAACAATTAAAATTGCAAACCAGTATTTCCTGTAAATACACAATGCACTGATGCACAGAGAGAGGAATTATTTATAGTAAAACCTCTCTCGAACTTTCAAAACACTTTTGGGCCTACCCTCGAGTAGTAAGACCCATTTCTTTTCTTAAAACTTACTTGGGCCTCTAATAGAGTGTAAGACCCATCCCTTTGTACAAAAAACCTTTCTTGGGCCTCAGTCACTTGTCTAAGTCCCTCTGTATAAATTCAACAGTGCGCTCACTGATAAAACCCTGGGCCTCTCCTTGAGCTGTAAACCCCAAATCTTTCTTTTTCAAAGCACTTTCTCCTTTGATTTTGAATATACTGTTGTTTCCAATTTGTCTTTGTTGAACAACTAACCAAATAGCATGGAAGCTCTACAACCGAGTAAGTGGTTATCGCTTTCATTTACCGCTTTCCTATACATATAACTGTATTGTGGGGCTGTTTCGCTGTAAGTCTTCTTTCATAAACTCATATCAACTGTGTAATAATAGTATAGATATTTAGAGTTTCCCCAGCAACTACGTCTAAAACTAGGTGACGTCGTTTCGTTTGTAGAAATAGACAACTAGATCCCCAATAGGATCACCAGATACAGTCTTCTCTTCGGCTGTCCTCATTAGGAATCGTCAAGAAACTCTACTCCCAGAGATGAATGTATTCTCCGTGAATGGCATCTTTGAGTTTCTTCCAAATTCTCGGACTTTCCTGACTTTGATCTATTCTCGGTGAATAGCATTGCCTTGAATTTCTCGGGGTTTGGGGACCCACGGGCTTCTTAAAAGCATCGGCTTCCTCTTGGGCATCGTACAAGGAACCACAGGCTTCCTAAAAGCAACCCCGCCTCCTCTTGGGCTTAGTACAAGGACCCTACGGCTTCTTAGAAGTATTCACAGCCTCCTCTTAGGCTTCGTATAATGATCTCTTCCTCCGGGAATGATAGCCTCCTCTTGGGCATAGTACAAGGACCCGTCGGCTTCTTAAAAGTTTCTAGCCTCCTCTTGGGCTTCGTACAAATTGTCCCGACGACCTCCTAGAGGTATAGGAACATAACCTAGTCATCCTCATAGAACAGTCCTTTCATAGAGTCTACTACTGTTTCTCAAAGCTTGGTACAAAAGATGAAACTCTAGACTTGGACAGTCTAACTTCCTTGAGTCTCAAAGACATTCTCAAGTAACCCCTCCATTAAATAGGAAGGAAACCCGCAGACTCGGACAGTCTCGATACCCTTTGGATTTCCCGTTTCCTCAAAGAAAAGGAAATATCCCAGATCCTTGAGTCAAATCCTTGAGTACTGTGTTGCTCATATAAGAACTGATTTTCTCTTTAAAGTCAGTATACTGGACCTGTCACTTAACTGAGACAACGGTTAACCTCCATTTCGGGCTTCGTACGAGATACAAAAGACTCCCTCATTGAGTCAAACAATGTTCAGCCTCTCTCTCAGGCTTTGTACGAGACACATAAGAGACTCCCTCGTTGAGTCAATCACCCCTTTCGCCTCCATCTCGGGCTTTATACGAGATACAAAAAGGTTCTTATTGAGCCAAACAAACAATAGCCTCCATCTCGGGCTTTATACGAGATACCTAAAGATTCCCTCGTTGAGTCAAAACATTTTAGCCTCTCTCTCGGGCTTTGTACGAGACACATATTAGCCTCCTCTTAGGCTTTGTATAAGAAAACCACTGGTTGATCCAATCAACCTTTTAGCATCAAAACCGTGCCTCGTTCACAGTACACAAACATCAACAACTCTTCCCCCTTCATCTAATCGCTGTAAGCGGCAAGCCTCTGGATTATCTACATCCATGCCACTGTCCCTCTTTTAGCATGAGAAATTCCTAAGGAAAGATGGCATTGCTCTACACTGAGTTAAAGTCTTCTCCTTCAGGTTAAAATCCCCTTTAAAGGAAATTATGGCATTGCCGGATTCACATATCCCGGTTAAAGTAATTCTCCTTTACAAACAGTTGTGACATACAACCCCCTCTTTAGAGATGACAAATTCTCTCTAAAGTCAGGACCTTCAGCTTCACATCTTGGGCTTTGAACAAGATACAAATAGACTCTTCAGCTTCACATCTTGGGCTTTGATCAAGATACAAACTACCTTTCGCTTCACGTCTTGGGCTTTGAACAAGACACCAAAAACAACCATTTCCTCCCATAGAATAGGAGGAACTACGAACGCTCTGATTTCCCTATTTCGGTAAACGGGAATGCGTAGGCATAAGATTGAAAGAATAATCTTAGCGAGCACACTAAACAAAAAAACCAAATCCCATATCTCCATCAATCAAAAGCAGTAATTCAAAAGCATCAGTCCTAACATCTTAATCCTTGTTCCCCGCCAGAAACATTCTGTCCAGTCCTAGAAAGAAAACCAGTATTGGCGAAAATACAAATAACTAGTACAAAGGCCCCCACATTGATAGCATCTGTAACCTAACAGACCGCTGTTTAAACTCAGTATGCAAAGCAGGGTTAATTGAAGACATCTATTTCCCTTCCTTATTCAGCTCACAATAGGATAAAAAATGAATCGACCTGTAGTAAGCTCAACCGCAGAGAGCGACCAGCGCTTAAGAACCGCGTCCAAAATCGTTCGCTACAGTATGCTGTGAATGAGGTACAACTTTGATGCTAAAAGGTTGATTAGATCAACCAGTGGTTTTCTTATACAAAGCCTAAGAGGAGGCTATGGGCCCAACAATAGGGTGTTTTTATGTGTCTCGTACGAAGCCCGAGAGAGAGGCTAAAAGGGGTTGATCCTACAAGAGAATCTTTTATACTCAACAAGAGAGTGTTTTTGTATCTCGTACAAAGCCCGAGATGGAGGCTGAAAGGGGTTTGGCTCAATAAGAACCTTTTTGTATCTCGTATAAAGCCCGAGATAGAGGCGGAAAGGTGATTGACTCAACGAGGGAGTCTCTTATGTGTCTCGTACAAAGCCCGAGAGAGAGGCTAAACGTTGTTTGACTCCGCTGGGGAGAATCATTGTACAAAGCCCAAGAGGAGGCTATTATAACTGTTTCAGTTAAGTGACAGATCCAATATACTGATTTTAAAAGAGAAAATCAGTTCTTATATGAGTAACACTGTACTCAGGGATTTGATTCAGGGATCTTTCCTTTTCTGTGAGGAAACGGGAAATCCAAAGGGTATTGAGACTGTCCGAGTCTACGGGTCTCATCTCCTAATTTTTGAAGGGATCACTTGAGAATGTCTTTGAGACTCAAGGATATTAGACTGTCCGTGTCTAGAGTTTCATCCTTTGTACTATGCTTTGAGAAATAGTAGTAGACTCTTGGAAAGACTGTTATATTAAGATGACTGATTTTTGTTCCTATACCTCTAGGAGGTCGTCGGGACAATTTGTACGAAGCCCAAGAGGAGCCTGGAAGCTTTTAAGAAGCCGAGAGGTCCTTGTATGAAGCCCAAGAGGAGGCTATCATTCCCGGAGGAAGAGATCATTATACGAAGCCTAAGAGGAGGTTGTGAATGCTTCTAAGAAGCCGACGGGTCCTTGTACTAAGCCCAAGAGGAGGTGGGATGCTTTTAGGAAGCCTGTGGGTCCTTGTAGGATGTCCAAGAGGAGGCTGGTGCTTTTAAGAAGCCGATGGGTCCCCAAACCCTGAAAAATTCAAGACAGGCTATTCACGAGGAATAGATCAAGCCAGGAAAGTTTGAGAATTTGGAAGAAACTCAAGAGATGCCATTCACGGAGAAAAGATTATCTCTGGGGAGTAGAGTTTCTTGACAAGAGCTTTTAAAAAGCCTGTGGGTCCCAAAACCCCAAGAAGTTCAAGACATGCCATTCACCGAGAATAGATCAAGCCAGGAAAGTTCGAGAATTTGGAAGAAACTCAAGAGATGCCATTCACGGAGAAAAGATCATCTCTGGCGAATAGAGTTTCTTTGACAACTTCTACGAGTGACAGTCTATGAAAGGGTTCACCAAGAATGCTGCCTTTCATGTCTCCATATTGTTTAACCCCAAGAGGAGGGAAGACTGTGTCTGGTAATCCTATGGGGATCTAGTTTTGACTATTTCTAAGAGTGATCAACGGGCTTAATGCTAGACGTAGTTGCCGGGAAAACACTAAATATCTATACTATTATTACACACTTGATATGAGTTTATGAAAGAAGACTTACAGCGAAACAACCCCACAATACAGTTATATATATATGAAAGCGGTAAATGAAAGCGTGTAAACACTTACTCGGTTGTAGAGCTTCCATGTTGTTCGGTTAGTTGTTCAACAAAGACAGATTGAAAACAACAGTATATTCAAAATCAAAGGAGAAAGTGCTTTGAAAAAGAAATATTTGGGGCTTACAGCTCAAGGAGAGGCCCAGGGTTTTACCAGTGATTATACTGTTGAATTTGTACAGAGGGACTTATACAAGTGACTGTGGCCCAAAAAAGGTTTTCTGTACAAAGGGATAGGTCTTACACTCTCTCAAGAGGCCCAAAGAGAAAAGTGTTTAAAGAAAAATAGTGGGGCTTATAACACGAGGGTAGGCCCAAATGATTTTTCCGTTTAAAATGGCGATCGCGCCGAGGTTTTCTTTTAACGCAGAGGGACTTATACAATAAGTGAGGCCCAAAATTGTTTTGGTTAAAAGGGGGTTGGGTCTTACACTCTAATAGAGGCCCAAAAGTTTTGAATAGGTCTTATAGCTCAAGGAGAGGCCCAGATGGTTTATTTTTAAACTGACGACGATCGTGCCGAATCTAAAAATGTAGAGAGGGACTTATATAATAAGTGAGGCCCAAAATATTTTGGTACAAGTGGGTTGGGTCTTACACTCTAATAGAGGCCCAAAGAGTGTTTGAAAATGATTTGTGAGGGTTGAATTAATCAAAAACCCTAATTTATTTCCAAAATGTATTTTAATTGAATAAAAATTCAATTAAAATGATCAAAAATTGTTTAACATGTGGGAAACAAATTATGATCTTGCATTAATGCTTCAAAAATCAAGTATTGACCTACAAAATAATTAGAAATCATTAATCTTTACAAAATCAAGAGGAAAAAAATATTTTGAATGTCAAAAACAATTAAAATATTAATTCTTTATAAAAATATCAATTATATGAAATAAATAATATTTTTGGTATTTTTTGGGAAAATAAAATATTTCAACATTTTTGTGAATTATTAAAAAAAGAATCAACTCAAAATCATTAAAACTCAGAGAGAAATTAATTTTTGAATCAATTAAATAAAAATCACAAAATTCAAATATTCAAATGTTGGAAAATGGCGCCAAGAACAAGGGCAAGAACACGCGCGTGTTCTGAGCTTCCCAGATTTGCATTTTCTATCCAATCTCACTGAATACTTAATCATATCATGCAATCCACATACCAATCAACTCGTTTCAACCTCACGATCATGTCTATGACAATTAATTTCATTTAAATTAAACATAAAACAAGAAATCATGAACAATCCTCAAGAACCCTAGATTCTGCATGAAGGCTGGGATTTTTGATACACGATTCAAACAATGCAATTAATTGAGGGGAAACATTCCATGAATGATTATGAACATATGGCCAAATTATTGTGCAGCAAAAATTGCATGGATTGAGAGATGACCAAGTTTAGGCTTACCTCTAGGTCGTGACAGCAAGAGCAAATTGATTTATGAGTTGGAGGTGTTACAGATGAGTTGTGATGATCTGAACAGCTTCCCTACACCCTATGGAGTGTGTTTGAATACTTGGACTTGATTGAAACTGGCTGGATCACTTCATGGCATCTCAACTGTAACTTGGTTAAAACCTTGAGCAATTGACTGGTGATTATGAGAAATCAGTATTCCATTGGTTGTTTAAGTGTTTGATAAGCTCATATGTGATGTATATGAGGTGTGTGTGTGATTGGTTTGATTGGAAAAGCTCTCAAACTCAAAACCCGATAGTGACTTGCCTTAGAAGGCAAAATTGGAGTGAAAGAAGAGATTTTGAGGAAAGCATCTGTTTGATGGCTTTGGTGTACTCAAACTGATCACAATTGAGCTATATTTATAGTAGAGCAAGTTTGTTTTGCAAGGAATAGTGAATGGCAACTGCTGAGTAGGTTTGGCCAATGTTGGCAAATGAAAATCCAAGTCTCCTCTAGCCATTGACTAGAGGTTAGGGCACAGGCTGCTGGTTCCCTTGGTCTTGGATAAGTCTTGACTGAATTCAGTTGCTAAGAGCTCAGTCCATGCCACCTTGATGCTTCCATTGAATGCTCCAATCCAAAATTGGAGTCTTGTCCCTATTTTGGCAATTCTAGGTTCAACATGCTATTTCTTGTTCCAAAGACTTTGGAGGCTTGGCTCAGTGATTGTCCCCTTTAGATTTAATCCTCAGAGGTGTCCAAGTGGATAGGAGTGTTGGGATTTGGCTGATTTTGGTAAATCGACCAAAAGTGCAAAAATATGCCTTGCCTTGGCAGATTTCAGCAAGGCATCTTGCCAATGTCATATCTCATAGCTCAAATTGAATTTGGTAATGTTCTTGACCATTTTGGAAAGCCTTTACATGATACAACAACTGTTTGAACATGTTTGGTTTTGATCTCTTTTGAATCCAAGTGAAAAATCCCCCTACATTTGGAAAAAAGTAAAGGCAGATTCTGACTTAGTGAAATTTTCACTAAGTGTTGGAACAAAGTGACTTTTCTTGATTTTGATCACTCCATAACTCAAAATCCATGAGGAATTTGGACATAGGTCAGTATGAACCTTTTGTAGAGGGCAATGTGATCTACAAATCAAGCTTTGAATGGGGAACAATGGCCTTGTGGTTTATGAGTTATGGTCCTCCAAAGTTGGCACATTAGTGTCACTTTTTCCATAACTTAGAAATTTTTCTAAATTTTTATGGTTACCCCTTTTACAAGTTATCCCACTTTCTTTGATTTTTCTTGATGAATGATGATTCAAATCATACATTAACATCATTTAAGGGTTAAAAATCCATTTTGGTGAAAAATCTCAAAAAGTCAAAGTTAACTTTTGTGCACAGTTGACTTTTTATCAAATGAATTCCAAACTGTGCAATTCTTCAGGAAATCATGTCCTTGACCTAAATCAAACTTGATGAACATGTTCCATGGGTGTCATAGGGTATATTTAATCATGTCTTAGAGTTTGGGAGCATGTCCTGGTCAAAAGTCAAAGTTAGAGTTGACTTTCCTCGCGAAACCCTAACTGTGGTGCAGATGAAATTGAGACTTGTTGCTCAAGTTTCTCAAATTAATTAATTGTTGAAAATGGATCAATATAGTATATTAGAGACCCTCAAATCATGTCTTGAGGTCTTGGCTCATGATTTGTCCCAAAAGTCAACTTAGGGGTGAATTAGGTCAAGAAACCCTAATGCCTGATTTTTGATGAATGCATCCCCTGAGGTCAAATTGACTTGATGATTGGGTCCATGAGGTTCCATGGAGTATATTAGGATATGTTTTGAAGCATTGGCTCATGCCCAGAGGAAAATCCCCATCTGGAGGCCCTGGTCGACCAAACCCTTATTTGGTGACACTGTCGATCTTGAAGCTTGATCCACCTATAAGGGAGCAACCTTGTGCTTAATCCTTGAAGTGGGAGTCCTTTTGATCCATTGTAGATGTTTGAGAGGTTAGACAAGTTGAAGATCATGTCATTCCTTGATTGATCCTTTGTCTAAGGCTCTGAGAGGGCTTAAACCCCTAATTTTGATTGTAGTGAATGCTCAACAACCTTGAGGCATTTGATGAGGCATGATGGTTCATCCATATTTTGATGATGATTGACACAATGATGGGAATATTAGTGGTCAAAATTTGGGGTATGCCAGATGCCCCTATTTAATCTTCTTGGACCCGAAGGTGTGAATGACGAAGGTATTCGGGCATTCGGGGTACAAGAGGATTAAATATCGGAATACCCGAAATTTTGATGGCTATGAATGGCAGCTTGCGCATTCATCTTCTTTTGCTAAGCAATGATGTTTAGAAAAGGTAGACTTCCCCTCAATCCTGGTTTCCTACCAAGGAACTAGTCTCAGTTTTCTTTTGAAATAAACCTCCCCTCGATCCTGGTTTCCTACCAAGGAACTGGTCTAAGTTTCTGATTTAAACTTCCCCTCGATCCTGGTTTCCTACCAAGGAACTGGTCTTAGTTTCTGATTTAAACATCCCCTGGATCCTGGTTTCCTACCAAGGAACTGGTCTTAGTTTCTGATTTAAACTTCCCCTCGATCCTGGTTTCCTACCAAGGAACTGGTCTTAGTTTCTGATTTAAACTTCCCCTCAATCCTGGTTTCCTACCAAGGAACTGGTCTTAGTTTCTTTTGTCAATAAACTTTCTTGACAAGGGACGCTATTCGTAGCGATTTTCCTCAAACTTCCCGCCGGATTTTCCTGTGGAGATGCCATTTGAGTGGAAAAAGTTTTGATGTCAGACTTGCTGGGGAACCCATTCGTCTGAGTTGTAGAGGTACACAAACTTCTCTGTTGGAGATGCCATTTATCGACTCTATCTGGGGAAAATGAGTCTCTTGAGAGACTTCTTCCACTTGGGGTCTTACATCATACTTTTCTCGGGATCTTCTCGAAGAAATGCCATATGATGGGCTCCAATTTTGAGGTGCCGATGACCTTTTCATCAGCGGTCTTTCAGAGAAAGGCAGCTGTACTGCCAAATCTCTGCTTAGGAGGCTTTCTCTGGGGATTTTTCTTTAATCCGGGAAAGCAAGGATATCGTCTTCGATGGCGAAGAGTGACATCTGTAGAAAGCTTCTCTAGCTTTTCAGAGGTTCAAGTTATCAAATTGGTCGAGTGCCGACTCTAATCCAGAGATACACTGGAGGAGAGAGATTGTTCAGACGCAACATTTCCTGACGAGGCAAGAACTGACAACTCGATTGAGAAGACTGTTATCACTAGGGGAGAAGACCGACTAGAGTGATAGTGATGCAATATGAATACAAATGCAAATCAAATGCATGATGTATGTATGTATGTATATGCTGACAAAACTGACGCGACATACAGACTAATGGATGAACACAACTGGATACTCAGCCATCGCGGGGCGAAGAAGTACCGTTGGTCCAAAAGTAGCACTTCTACCTTGCTTAAGAGAAGTAGTCCTCGCGGGGAACTATGTTGGTCAGGCTTAGGAGATAAGAACTCGGCCGAGGGTATCAGATGGGAAAGTCGCATCTCATACAGTTGATCCTTCGTTCAAGCGTACTGGCCTAGAAGGAGTACTTTGATTCTGCACTTTGAAATTCAAACGCCTTTGGAGACGCAATCGACGTTCTTCCGATGTTCAACAGTCAAAAGCAATTGCCATCTTTAATTTAAAAGCAGAAAAAGTTTTAACAAGTAAATTCATTTTTGTTTCATTTCAAGAATCGCTAATCATGTTAAAACACCATTCTGTAAAGCTAAAACAAATAAGAATTACAAACAAAAGCACAAGGGCTCAAATTTTATTGATAAGATGGAGATCAGCCAAACGCGTGATTCCATAGAGTATTTATAAAGTTAGAAAATGGTAATTTACAGGAAAAAGGGCTACGTTATAACATAACGACCACTATCCTTCTACCAACTTTGAATTCGGGACATCCTGAGCTTCTGTCGAAGATGACCTTGACTGGAGTTTTCCTCCGATGGATGATGTAACTGCTGTTGAGGGATTCGCCTTTGTTAAACATAGTTACTTGCCATTATCCCTAATTTTTTCCTAGATTGTACTATGATGTTTTCAATCCACCGAGATGATTTTTTTTCATGTCTCTAACTTTTGCCTGGACCGCCCTTTCGGGTTTACAATCCACCGAGACGTTTTTTTTTTTTAGTTTAGGCGAAGTATTTCTTGACTACATCAACATTCGTGGGGTAGGCAAATTCCTCTCTGTCCATGGTTGCAAGTCTCAAGGCACCGCCTGAGAAAGCTTTCGTGACCACATAGGGACCATCATAATTTGGGGTCCATTTGCCCCGAGAGTCAGTGAGAAACGATTGTATCTTCTTGAGCACGAGGTCTCCTTTTCTAAAGACACGAGGTCGGACCTTTTTGTCGAACGCCTTCTTCATTCTCCGCTGATACAACTGACCATGGCATAGTGCCGTGATTCGCTTCTCTTAGATCAGGTTTAATTCATCGTGTCGACTGTGACACCATTCAGCTTCTGAAAGCTTAGCTTCCATCAATACCCGGATTGATGGGATCTCTACTTCTATGGGGAGAACTGCCTCCATGCCATATACTAGAGAGAAAGGGGTTGCCCCTGTTGAAGTGCGGACAGATGTTCGATAACCGTGAAGAGCAAAGGGTAGCATCTAGTGCCAATCTTTATAGGTTACAACCATCTTTTGAACGATCCTCTTGATGTTCTTGTTAGCCGCTTCTACCGCTCCGTTCATCTTGGGTCGGTAGGGAGATGAGTTATGGTGTTCGATCTTGAACTCAACGCATAACTCTTTCATCATCTTATTGTTCAAGTTAGATCCATTATCTGTAATGATCTGGCTCGGAACACCATAACGGCAGATGATATTGTTTTTGATAAATCGGACCACCACTTGTCGGGTTACATTAGTGTACGACGCTGCTTCGACCCACTTGGTGAAATAGTCAATGACTACCAGGATGAACCGATGTCCGTTTGAAGCCTTAGGTTCGATCAAGCCAATCATGTCGATTCCCCATATGGAAAAAGGCCACGGGGAAGAAAGAACTTTGAGATGCGTTGGCGGTACATGAATTCTGTCAGAGTATATCTGACACTTGTGACACCTCCTCATGTACTTGTAGCAGTCGGATTCCATGGTTAACTAGTAATACCCTGCTCTCAGAATTTTTCTCGCCATTGTGTGTCCGTTGGCATGAGTGCCAAAGGATCCTTCATGAATTTCTTTCATCAGTAGGTCTGCTTCTGGTCTGTCTATGCATCGGAGCAAGACCATGTCAAAATTTATCTTATAGAGAGTATCACCGCTCAGGAAGAAGCTTCCAGCCAATCTTCTGAGGGTTTTCCTGTCTTTTCTGAGTGCCCCAGATGGGTACTCTTGTTTCTGAAGGAAGCATCTGATATCGTGATACCAAGGTTTGTTGTCTATGACTGCTTCAATCGTGAAGACGTAGGCGGGCCGTTCAAGGCGCATTATGTCGATCTTAGGTAGGTCATTCCATTGACCTACACTAATCATGGAAGAGAGAGTGGCTAAGGCATCAGCCATGTTATTCTCTCTACGAGGGACGTGATGGAACTCGATTCTGTTGAAGAAAGGTAGCAACCTTCTTGCATAGTCTTTGTAAGGAATCAGTCCTGATTGGTATGTGTTCCAATCTCCTTTTATCTGATTGATAACCAAGGCTAAATCGCCGTATACGTCCAAGTTTTTTATCCTTAAATCAATTGCTTCTTCGAGACCCATAATACAAGCTTCGTATTCGGCCTCGTTGTTTGTACATTTGAACATAAGTCTGGCAGTGAAAGGAATGTGGGTACCCTGAGGGGTAACAATGATTGCCCCAATTCAATTTCCATAATGATTAACTACTCCGTTAAAGATAATTCCCCATTGGGAACCTGGTTCTGGCCCTTCACTGGGTAACGGTTCATCGCAATCTTTCATTTTTAGATACATGACATCTTCGTCTGGGAAGTCAAACCCGGTTGATTCTTGATCGTCAATCGGTTAATGAGTCAAATGATCGGCTAAAATACTTCCTTTAACGGCTTTCTGAGCGTGGTACTCTATGTCATATTCTGATAATAACATCTTCCAACAGGAAATTCTTCCCGTGAGAGCAGGTTTTTCTAAGACGTACTTGATTGGATCCATTTCGGAGATTAACCAAGTAGTGTGACAAATCATGTATTGGCGAAGACGTTTGGCTGCCCAAGCCAAAGCGCAACAAGTTTTCTCAAGCATCGTGTACCGAGTCTCGCAGTCGGTGAATTTCTTGCTTAGATAGTAGATGGCAGACTCTTTCCGTTTGGTTTCGTCTTGTTGGCCAAGTACACATCCCATTGAGTCCTCTAGGACGGTGAGGTAAATGATCAGTGGTCTTCCTTCCACTGGAGGTGATAGAATCAGCGGATTCAATAGGTATTCCTTAATACTGTCGAAGGCGGTTTGGCAATCTTCTGACTAAACGCAATCCTGGTTCTTTTTGAGTAATTTGAAAATCGGCGCACACGTGGCGGACATGAGGAATATGAATCTGGAGATGTAGTTCAAACGTCCCAAGAATCCTCTGACTTGTTTTTCAGTTTTCGGAGAAGGCATTTCTCGAATGGCCTTGACCTTGTCAGGATCGACCTCAATCCCTTTCTGGCTGACGATGAACCCTAAGAGTTTCCCCGAACGGACACCGAAGGTGCACTTGTTGGGATTTAAGCAGAGTTTGTACTTTCTCAGACGCTCGAATAGTTTCGACAGGTGGGTCACATGCTCCTCCTCTGTTTTAGATTTGGTAATCATGTCATCGACATATACCTCGATTTCTTTATGTATCATGTCATGAAACAGAGTAGTCATGGCCCTTTGATAGGTTGCCCCGGCGTTCTTCAAGCCGAACGACATCACCTTGTAACAAAAGGTACCCCGTGGGGTAATGAACGAAGTTTTCTCCATGTCTTTCGGCGTCATTTTGATCTGGTTATAGCCCGAGAATCCATCAATGAAGGAGAAAATTTTGAACTTTGTTGTGCTGTCTACCAACATGTCAATGTGCGGTAAAGGAAAGTCGTCCTTTGGACTTGCCTTGTTTAGATCTTTGTAATCAACACACATTCTGACTTTTCCGTCCTTTTTGGGAACGGGTACGATGTTGGCTAACCATTGAGGATATTCTGATGTGGTGAGGAAACCCTCGTCGATCTGTTTCTGTACCTCCTCTTTGATTTTGATGGCCATGTCCGGGTGAGTCCGTCTCAACCTTTGCTTTACTGGCGGACATTCCGATCTTAACGGTAAGTGATGTTCCACGATGCTGGTATCCAACCCTGGCATGTCCTGATAGGACCAAGCGAATACATCGGGAAATTCTCTGAGAAGCTTTATCAAACCCTCTTTGGCAGTTGGACTGAGCAGTGCCCCAATCCTGATTTCTTTTCTCTCTTTTTTCCTAACCCACATTGATCGTTTCCAACGGCTCTTTGTGAGGTTCAATCGACCTTTCCTCCAGTCTAAGTAGTCGAGAGATCTCTTCTGGAATTTCGTTGTCAACTTCTTCTTCATCCCCAAATACCGGGAACTCAAAGTCGGGAGAAGGCATCGGATCGTATGTTTCAACTGGGTTTAAAACAAGCAATCTGCATGACGTGATAATTCGTGTTTAGAAGAGATAGAGAAAATGCAAGTGTGTGCAGTGTATTTATTTTACTGCTTGTTTTTTAATTATTTTTTAGGATTACCATTTTCTGAGAAAAGCGAAAAGAAAACAGCAATTAATGCGGAAATTATAGAACGACATTATTTTATTTATGAACAAGTCGATCCTTGAAACTACAGCCCTATAAAACAAAACTCTGTCGCTTTGGGCGAAGCGAAGAGGGAAAATTTATAGAAAGCGAGCCCTATCAAAACATCTGTTTCACCTGGGCGGGGTGAAAGGTTAAAGATGGAAATTACTTTGACTGATGAACGATCTTCGGAACCTCGACGGCAACCCATTGGCGGCGAACTCCTCGGTGAATCACAAAGTTTGGTACCTTCCTCGATTTGTCTTCAGAAATAACACTGATTTCTGGTGGAATAGGATCATTGGAATCTGTCTCCCAAGCAGAGTTGTCGTAGGAGAATTCCTCTGTTACATTTTGCATGGTATTTGTGCTCTCAGCTATATCTCCCCATCCAGTTGGCTGGATATCTTCGAGCCTGATACGAGAGCTTTCAGGAGCGGTGTACTTGACCATATAGTCGTATTTTCCACTCGGTTGTCCCAAGGTGTCCCACACTTCCCTGGAACTGGAGGGGTCATCCCTCTCGATGACGTTGACCTCGGGAAAAGTATAGTTAATGAATTCCACTCCGGCAAACATTGCAAATTCATCGTCATGTTGAGTAGTTTCTGAATGACCTGAGTGTTGATCCCATGACATGGTGGGGACACAGGTATTCTGTTCAATGACGGTCAGCTGATTTTCATTGTTCGGCTGACTCTCTTGCCCCAAGTCTCCTGGATAAGGTTGCCACATTGGCAGGCCATCCATCGGGCCATAATAATTGTGGTCAAAATTATCTTTCATCAGAGTGTCCTCCTCTAATGAATTTGGCGGAGCACGACATCCTTCCGGATCACAACCTCCATATATCATTTCGACATCTGACCGTGGTATAAATCTCAGTCTCTGTGTAGGAAAGCAAAAAGGAGTTTGCGTTTCGTCCTGAGACATATAACCGTCCTTGTTAAGATAGGACTCCCACTCTTCCTCTGTGTCAGAGGGATCTTCCTCATTGATAGCATGGACTGCTTGAGGGACTGGGTGAAGAAAACCTCCACTGTGGAAGAAGTTCTGAATGGGATGAAGACTTCCATCGCTGGCAGCTGTCTGGGTACAGGTTGCAGAAAAACCAAGACCCTTATTTGTTTTATTGTCAATAGGAATGACAAGCTGTCCCCATCCGGTTGTATCGGTACTCTCAGCCGCTTTAATGACATCTTTGTATGAGGAAATCAAGGTTCCTCCTTGGGATTGATTGTCCTTGCCCACTGACAGCGCTTGGAACTGCGTCCCAATAACCTCCTCGGGTTCTACACAAGTAGATGATGATAAATTACTCACGAGCAAGGCCTGTTCTCCACAGACTGTGACAAGTTGATCGTTCTGAACGAACTTTAGCTTTTGGTGGAGGGTTGAAGTGACCGCTCCAGCCTGATGTATCCAAGGTCTTCCTAATAAACAACTGTATGTTACCCGGATGTCCATGACCTGGAAAGTGACTTGGAAAGTGTGAGGACCGATAGTTATGGGAAGATCAACTTCGCCGATAACTGTTTTTCTGGATCCATCGAACGCTTTGACGACAACCTCGCTGATTCTCATCAGAGGGCCTTTGAATGATAATTGCATCAAAGTGGACTTCGGCATAACATTCAGGGATGACCCTGTGTCTACCAGTACGCTGACTAAAGCATCGTCCTGGCAGTTAATTGTAATGTTGAGCGCCATGTTATGACGGCGTCCCTCTTCAGGTAATTCCTCATCACTAAATCCCAAGTTATTGCTAGAAGTGATGTTAGAGACAATACTATCGAACTGTCTGATTGTTACATCCTGTTCCACAAAGGCTTGCTCCAAGACTTTCTGTAGAGCCTCCCTGTGGGCTTCTGAACTGAGTAACAGTGATAATACCGAGATCTTTGAAGGAGTCTGTAACAACTGATCAACAATGTTGTATTCACTCCTTTGGATGAGCTTCAGTATCTCATCATCATTTTTCGAAAGGCCGGGATTACTGGATTGACCGACTGGTGGATTGGGAGCTTTTGTCTGAAGTTCCTTTTCCTTGTTAGGTTCTCCAACTCCTCGGTTGAAGATTCGACCACTCCGTGTTACACAACTGATGTCTGCAATATTCACGACGGAGGGTAATGGAATTTCCTTTCCATTCTCGACTGTCGTTGCACCGTATTTGTAAGGGATAGACTTAGTTGATTCATACGGTAGTGGTCCTGGTAGATAGATGACTATGAGAACCTTCTGATTTTTCTGACCATCATAAGCAATCTCGATCCATTCCCGGTTAGGAGCTCTAGATTCTTCAAGTAGAGGGATGATGGCAAAAACATCCCTGGTCTGGTGACGACCAGAGATTGTGACAACATCCTCAACTTGATTGGCAAGGTAGTTCGGCGTCCAGTTGATGGGTCCAGAACCCGAATATGGGCGAATCTCTCCATGATCCACCTGACCCTGAAGAGCTGCTCTCACAAGGTAACACCCTTGGTTACTTTCTGAACAGACACTACAACGGTCATAATTGTGTGGAGGCACCTGGCCACGCCCACTTTGAATACAATGTAACCTCACTAGGTTAGCTTCCACAGATCGGACATCCTGAATTTGACGTCGAGTAAGATTCCTGTTACCGATACTAATCTGCTGAGTATCTTCATCCATATAGATTGGCATCCACCAGTGATTTAACAAGTGCTGAAGTGTCTCCTGGACAAGGGTACAACCTCGATCGTTTTCGCAACCTGCTTTACAGCTTTGATAGTCGTGTGATATTAAGAATTTGAGTTAGACCTGCTCAGCATGTAACTCTACCAGGTTGGTATTCATCACGCGAATATCAAAGATCTGAACCATGTTGATCTGATAAGGGTTCCTATCATGGTAGTCTTGGATCCATCCAAGATCCATCTGACGCTGGAGGGCCTCTTGTATGAAAGAGCATCCCTGTTTATTTACCGAGCAAGTCAGACAGGAACTGAAATCGTGTCGTGGAAGATTATGATACTGGCTTTGCCTTGAGTGCATCGCCACCAAGTTGACATTCATTGCACAGATGTCGTGGTTCTGAATGACGTTGGAGTTCGTATAGACCATGTTAACTCCACGAACTCGGTGCTCTTGGATCCATCCGAGATCCATCTGTTCCTGTAGAGCTGATTGCACTACCGAACATCCTTGATTACTTTTAGAGCAGATATCACATTGATGATAATTATGAGGTGGCACATGGCCATATCTACTCTGTCTACAATGCATCTTGACCAGATTGGTCCTCAATAAGAGTACATCGTGAATTTGATAGACATTGTTAGACTCTTTCTCAATCAGGTTGACTGCAACTTTCTCATGTTGAGGCAGCGGGTTCGTGAGAACATTCGTATCTTTGAAAGATAAGAGCCCGCTCCTAACAAGCTTTTGCACGTCAGATTTGAAATTGAGACAATTCTCTATGTTATGCCCTGATCCTTCTTGATGATAAGGGCATGTTTGATCCACCTTAAACCAAAAAGGCAGATTTTCTGGTACTGTAAGAGGAGACTTAGTCTGGATGTGCCCCTTAGCCAGTAGTAACAGAAACAATTCTGCGTACAACATGGGTATAGGATCAAACCCTGGTGGTCGTGTTGTACGGTTGTTATTATACGGAGGACGAGCCTGCTGAAGAGGCTGTTGTGTCCTTTGCTGATTAGGTTGGCTCTGCGCAACCTGAGGTTGATACGTAGGAATAGGCATAGGGCTGATAGCAGGAGTTACAGCTGCTACCGGCAGATAACGTCGCCTTTGCTTTTCGAGAGAGATATTCCCAATATCCTGCTCTTTTTTCTTAGGGAGAGCACTACCGTATCATTTTGTACTACTTGAAGATCCAGCGTCTTTTGCCAAACGTCCTTCTCGGACGGCTTCCTCAAGACGAACTCCCATGCCCACCATCTCGGTGAAGTCACTGGGCGCACTAGCAACCATTCTGTCATAGTAAAATGAGCTTAAGGTCTTTAAGAAGATCTTTATCATCTCTTTTTCCTCAAGAGGTGGACAAATTTGAGCAGAAATTTCACGCCATCTCTGGGCGTACTCCTCAAAGTTTTCCTTATCCTTTTGTGACATTGATCTGAGTTGATCTCTGTCCGGTGCCATGTCCAAATTATATTTGTATTGTTGGACGAAGGCAGTACCAAGATCTCTGAATGTGCTAATCGTAGCACGGTTTAAACCCTTGTACCATTTTAATGCGGCACTGGTTAAACTATCCTGAAAGTAGTGAATCAGCAAGTCCTGATTCTCAGTCTGAGCTGACATTCGCCGAGCGTACATCACTAAGTGACTCTGAAGGCAAGAGTTACCCTTGTACTTTTCAAAGTCGGGCACTTGGAACTTGTGCGGGACTTTCACATTGGGGACCAAGCAGAGGTCTGCGGTGTCCTTTCCAAATAGATACTGACCGCGAATGGCTTGCAGTTCCTTTTGCATTTCCAAGAACTATTCCTGGAATTCCTCCATCCGGTCAAACATAGTTTCCTTTTTACCAGAAGGTATCTGTGGAATCTGTCCTTCCGGGACAGTGTGCACCACAGGGGGTGGTACCGTGACTACGGCAGTGAGTCTTGGCGTTTCCCGAAGTTTGTAACCTTCAGGAGTCTTCAATATGCCCTTGGCATCTTCGTTTTCTCGAAGTTTGTAACCTTCAGGCCCAGCGGCATCTATCGCGATTCTCTGATCTTCAGCGATCGACGGAACATATCCTTCCGGGATATAGTTTGCAGGCATGCCCCAGGGACGATCTTTCGACATTTGATACCTAGGATCAAACTTCTCCACTATGGGCGCTGAGGTGATCTCCGAGATCACAATCCTTTGTAGCTGAGCTTCTGCCATGGCTTGCATGTCGTTACGAAGCTTTCTCATATCCTCTCTCAGAGCGTCGATCTCTTCTTTCAATTCTCTGTTTTCTTCCTCAAGATCATCCATCTTTTTCTGACGATTGGCCCGAGTATTGTACGAATGAGACAGTTTGACTCTAGAACCAAGACACAAATGTGAGATTCGTAGGTAAAAAGAATACGCGATGTGAGAATGATGAATGCAATGATTATATTAATTGTTTTTTGGTTTAATCAAAATAAACTTCGACAATTAGATTGCAAATATCAAACGGTGGGGAAACCCCTTTTTATTGAAATTCAAAGGATTGCGGAAACGAAAATACAGTAGATTACAAAGTGCAGAAACAGAAACCTAAGCTAATGGGTCCCAAGAGAACTCGGGTGCTGATTCTGGTATCTTCCTTTTCTTTGACCGGGGCTCTTAAGCCGTTGTCGGGTTGTCATTCCTTTGCCAAGTGAAAGGAGCGAGCAAATTCCTTTGGTCATCTTGATTCTCTACAACATGTTGCTCTAAAATCTCAATCAGAGCATCCTTATCTTTCAACAGTTGCTTTATTTTGATACACTCTATGTTGAGGGTGCGGTACTTGTTCTTCCAAGACCTCCTCTCTCGTTGAACTTTGTTGAGAGTAACCTGAAGTTTTTCAGTTTCCGTCATGAAGTACATGACAGATTCCCTTGGTGGAAGAATTCTGTAATGAGGATAAGGCATCTTTAGCTTGAGAGCTCTAGTTTGTACCCAGTGGAGATAAGGCTCCACCGAGACACAGTACGGTTTTCCTAGAGACTCCCGTCCTTTCTTATGAACATGTTTCCAAGCGTGCACTATTTCCGTCTTTAGTGCTCTGTCACTTTCTCCTTCCTTGAAGAAAAGACCTTCCAAATGAACACTCTGTGGGACGTGCCTCATCGGGTATCCAAACTGACGGCGAACAATATCGCATGATAGTTGATTCCTCCCTTAGTTCCTATAAGGGGTACGTTGAGGAAGTTTCCACAACGGTCAATGATCCTGATTCCATCATAAATCCTATTGCACCAATCTATATCAGAGTTGGTAAGAGACATGATTTTATGCGACCAACGCAAGACACTTTGATGATCCCAAAACACAGCAGACTTAGGTAAACGGGAGATAAACCATTTGTAAAGCAAAGGTACACAACATGTGATCTCCCCTCCGCTGTACAAATTCCCTAAGTGTATAGAATGATACGCATCTGCGAGCAAAGTCTGCACAGGGTTTCCAATGAGAAAAACCTTAATAGCGTTGATATCGACGAAGCTATTAATGTTGGGCAACAAAAGTAATCTGTAAGTGAGTAGGACAAAGATGCTTTCAAAAGCAGTCATGTTCCCTATACTAGCAAAGTACAGAGCCTTCTTTGTCATGAACTGGGCTGGCAAATTGGTATGCCACCCTTGATGGTCATGTGAGCCCTAACCTCTGACTCATCCAAATGAATTGCTCTTGCAATGGTCTGATCCTTTGGAATTTCTTCCAGTCCAGAAAATGGAGCTCGATCAGTGATATGTAAATCGATCAGATGAGAATATTCCTCCAGCGTTGGTGCTAGCTGGTAATTCGAGAATGTAAAGCAGTGATAAACCGGATCGTAGAATTGAACGAGCGCGTCCATGATTCCCTCAATCACCTGGACCCTTAACAGAGGTAGCAGACCTCCATACTTGGCTCTGAAGGCCTCTTGGTTTATGATCATTCTCGCCAAAACTCTCAAATCCTCTAGTTTTGGAACCTTGAAGGTGTACTTATGAGTTCTCCTTCTGCCGTAATCCATTAGCGCAATCTTTTTCTCTGATATTTGCAATCACAGTCTTAGTTTATTTTGAAAAAAATAGAGAGACTAGAAGAGAAATTTTTTGAATGTTTTAATGTTTTTTTAAATGAATGCATGAATGCAGCACACTAAAACATAGAAAAAACATGGGGTCAAAGGGTCTTTGTCATGAAGTCAAGGCTCTACCCATCCCCAAAGGTTTATACTAGGGTGATTTTTTGTACCTGTACTCAAAATCATCAGCTCCTCCCAGTATAACAAACAACAAGCGGATCGCCAGCGAGCTGTATGAAATCTTAGAGTAAATGCTATTCACCGAGAATAGATCATCAGCCTCAAATGAGGGTAGTATCGCGTGACAACTATTTCCGATAGTTTCCGCACTACAAAAGGGTTGGCTCCTCAGCTTCTCAGACATCACAATCGGCCCATTGCCTATGAGAGGGAATGGGTTGCATTGGGAAAAGGTTAGAAGAGCCCCACGGTGGGCGCCACTTTTAAAGTTTCCACCTAATAGATGGGAAGAGAACAAGATCTCGCTACAAAGGTGAGATAGATCCTAATGACACGTCCCTAGCAGAATCGTCACTTCCCCAGTGAAGTCGCCATTTTTCTGTAGCGAGCGATTTTGGATGTGGTTGCGAAGTATTACCGCTCTTTGGTGTCTACAGCTCGATTCATTTTTTATCCTATTAAAGCTGATGAAGGAAGGGAAATAGATGTCTCAAATTAACCCTGCTTGCAAACTGAGGTTAAACAGTCAAAACTGTTGGTTTACAGATGCTACAAAGATTCGGGGTCTCTATTGGGTGTATTTTTTTAAAAGTGGTGTTCGGTTAATTGGTGGGAGGTTAAGATGTTAGGACGGATATATGAAAGTATGGGATTTTGGGTTTTTTTGTTTAGTGTGCTCGCTAAGATTTTTCTTTCAATCTTATGCCTACGTATTCCTGTTTACCGAAACAGGGAAATCAGAGCGTTCGTAGTTCCTCCAATTCTATGGGAGGAAATGGTGTTTTGGTGTCTTGTTCAAAGCCCAAGACGTGAAGCGAAAGGTGTTTGTATCTTGTTCAAAGCCCAAGATATGAAGCTAAAAGGGTATTAACTTTAGAGAGAATTTGTCATCTCTAAAGAGGGGGTTGTATGTCACAACTGTTTATAAAGGAGAATTACTTTAACCGGGATGTGTGAATCCGGCAATGCCATAATTTCCTTTATAGGAGATTTTTAACCTGAAGGAGAAGACTTTAACTCAGTGTAGAGCAATGCTATCTTTCCTTAGGAATTTCTTATGCTAAAAGAGGGACAGTGGCATGGATGTAGATGATCCAGAGGCTTGTCGCTTACAGCAATTAGATGAAGGGGAAGGAGTTGTTGATGTTTATATGCTGTGAATGAGGCACAGCTTTGATGCTAAAAGGTTGATTGGATCAACCAGCGGTTTTCTTATACAAAGCCTAAGAGGAGGCTATGGGCCCAACAATAGGGTGTTTTTATGTGTCTCGTACGAAGCCCGAGAGAGAGGCTAAAAGGGGTTAATCCTACAAGAGAATCTTTTATACTCAACAAGAGAGTGTTTTTGTATCTCGTACAAAGCCCGAGATGGAGGCTGAAAGGGGTTTGGCTCAATAAGAACCTTTTTGTATCTCGTATAAAACCCGAAATGGAGGCGAAAAGGTGATTGACTCAATGAGGGAGTCTCTTATGTGTCTCGTACAAAGCCCGAGAGAGAGGCTAAACGTTGTTTGACTCTGCTGGGGAGAATCATTGTACAAAGCCCAAGAGGAGGCTATTGTAACTGTTTCAGTTGAGTGACAGATCCAATATACTGATTTTAAAAGAGAAAATCAGTTATTATTTTAGTAACACTGTACTCATGGATTTGATTCAGGGATCTTTCCTTTTCTTTGAGGAAACGGGAAATCCAAAGGGTATTGAGACTGTCCGAGTCTACGGGTCTCATCTCCTAGTTTTTGAAGGGATCACTTGAGAATGTCTTTGAGACTCAAGGATATTAGACTATCCGTGTCTAGAGTTTCATCTTTTGTACTATGCTTTGAGAAACAATAGTAGACTCTTGGAAAGACTGTTCTATTAAGATGACTGATTTCTGTTCCTATACCTCTAGGAGGTTGTCGGGATAATTTGTAAGAAGCCCAAGAGGAGGCAGGAAGCTTTTAAGAAGCCGAGAGGTCCTTGTATGAAGCCCAAGAGGAGGCTACCATTCCCGGAGGAAGAGATCATTATACGAAGCCTAAGAGGAGGCCGTGAATGCTTCTAAGAAGCCGACGGGTCCTTGTAGTAAGCCCAAGAGGAGGCGGGGATGCTTTTAGGAAGCCTGTGGGTCCTTGTACGATGCCCAAGAGGAGGCCGATACTTTTAAGAAGCCGATGGGTCCCCAAACCCCGAAAAATTCAAGACAGGCTATTCACGAGGAATAGATCAAGCCAGGAAAGTTCGAGAATTTGGAAGAAACTCAAGAGATGCCATTCACGGAGAAAAGATCATCTCTGGGGAGTAGAGTTTCTTGACAAGTGCTTTTAAGAATCCTGTGGGTCCCCAAACCCCGAGAAGTTCAAGACATGTCATTCATCGAGAATAGATCAAGCCAGGAAAGTTCGAGAATTTGGAAGAAACTCAAGAGATGCCATTCACGGAGAAAAGATCATCTCTGGGGAATAGAGTTTCTTTGACAACTTCTACGAGTGACAGTCTATGAAAGGGTTCACAAGAATGCTGCCTTTCATGTCTCCATATTGTTTAACCCCAAGAGGAGGGAAGACTGTGTCTGGTAATCCTATGGGGATCTAGTTTTGACTATTTCTAAGAGTGATCAACGGGCTTAATGCTAGACGTAGTTGCCGGGAAAACTCTAAATATCTATACTATTATTACACAGTTGATATGAGTTTATGAAAGAAGACTTACAGCGAAACAGCCCCACAATACAATTATATGTATATGAAAGCGGTAAATGAAAGCGTGTAAACACTTACTCGGTTGTAGAGCTTCCATGCTGTTCGGTTAGTTGTTCAACAAAGACAGATTGAAAACAACAGTATATTCAAAATCAAAGGAGAAAGTGCTTTGAAAAAGAAAGATTTGGGGCTTACAGCTCAAGGAGAGGCCCGGGGTTTTACCAGTGATTATACTGTTGAATTTGTACAGAGGGACTTATACAAGTGACTGTGGCCCAAAAAAGGTTTTCTGTACAAAGGGATGGGTCTTACACTCTCTCAAGAGGCCCAAAGAGAAAAGTGTTTAAAGAAAAAGAGTGGGGCTTATAACACGAGGGTAGGCCCAAATGATTTTTCCGTTTAAAATTGCGATCGCGCCGAGGTTTTCTTTTAACGCAGAGGGACTTATACAATAAGTGAGGCCCAAAATTGTTTTGGTTAAAAGGGGGTTGGGTCTTACACTCTAATAGAGGCCCAAAAGTTTTGAATGGGTCTTATAGCTCAAGGAGAGGCCCAGATGGTTTATTTTTAAACTGGCGACGATCGTGCCGAATCTAAAAATGTACAGAGGGACTTATACAATAAGTGAGGCCCAAAATATTTATGTACAAGTGGGTTGGGTCTTACACTCTAATAGAGGCCCAAAGAGTGTTTGAAAATGATTTGTGAGGGTTGAATTAATCAAAAACCCTAATTTATTTCCAAAATGTATTTTAATTGAATAAAAATTCAATTAAAATGATCAAAACTTGTTTAACATGTGGGAAACAAATTATGATCTTGGATTAATGCTTCAAAAATCAAGTATTGACCTACAAAATAATTAGAAGTCATTAATCTTTACAAAATCAAGAGGAAAAAAATATTTTGAATGTCAAAAACAATTAAAATATTAATTCTTTGCAAAAATATCAATTATAGGAAATAAATAATATTTTTGGGATTTTTTAGGAAAATAAAATATTTCAACATTTTTGTGAATTATTAAAAAAAGAATCAACTCAAAATCATTAAAACTCAGAGAGAAATTAATTTTTGAATCAATTAAATAAAAATCACAAAATTCAAATATTCAAATGTTGGAAAATGGCGCCAAGAACAAGGGCAAGAACACGCGCGTGTTCTGAGTTTCCCAGATTTGCATTTTCTATCCAATCTCACTGAATACTTAATCATATCATGCAATCCACATACCAATCAACTCGTTTCAACCTCACGATCATGTCTATGACAATTAATTTCATTTAAATTAAACATAAAACAAGAAATCATGAACAATCCTCAAGAACCCTAGATTCTGCATGAAGGCTGGGATTTTTGATACACGATTCAAACAATACAATTAATTGAGGGGAAACATTCCATGTATGATTATGAACATATGGCCAAATTATTGTGCAGCAAAAATTGCATGGATTGAGAGATGACCAAGTTTAGGCTTACCTCTAGGTCGTGACAGCAAGAGCAAATTGATTTCTGAGTTGGAGGTGTTACAAATGAGTTGTGATGATCTGAACAGCTTCCCTACACCCTATGGAGTGTGTTTGAATGCTTGGACTTGATTGAAACTGGTTGGATCACTTCATGGCATCTCAACTGCAACTTGGTTAAAACCTTGAGCAATTGACTGGTGATTCTGAGAAATCAGTGTTCCAGTGGTTGTTTAAGTGTTTGATCAACTCATATGTGATGTATATGAGGTGTGTGTGTGATTGGTTTGATTGGAAAAGCTCTCAAACTCAAAACCCGATAGTGACTTGCCTTAGAAGGCAAAATTGGAGTGAAAGAAGAGATTTTGAGGAAAGCATCTGTTTGATGGCTTTGGTGTACTCAAAATGATCACAATTGAGCTCTATTTATAGTAGAGCAAGTTTGTTTTGCAAGGAATAGTGAATGGCAACTGCTGAGTAGGTTTGGCCAATGTTGTCAAATGAAAATCCAAGTCTCCTCTAGCCATTGACTAGAGGTTAGGGCACATGCTGCTGGTTCCCTTGGTCTTGGATAAGTCTTGACTAAATTCAGTTGCTAAGAGCTCAGTCCATGCCACCTTGATGCTTCCATTGAATGCTCCAATCCAAAATTGGAGTCTTGTCCCTATTTTGGCAATTCTAGGTTCAACATGTTATTTCTTGTTCCAAAGACTTTGGAGGCTTGGCTCAGTGATTGTCCCATTTAGATTCAATCCTCAGAGGTGTCCGAGTGGATAGGAGTGTTTGGATTTGGCTGATTTTGGCAAATCGACCAAAAGTTCAAAAAGCTGCCTTGCCTTGGCAGATTTCAGCAAGGCATCTTGCCAATGTCATATCTCATAGCTCAAATTGAATTTGGTAATGTTCTTGACCATTTTGGAAAGCCCTTACATGATACACCAACTGTTTGAACATGTTTGGTTTTGATCTCTTTTGAATCCAAGTGAAAAATCCCCCTTCATTTGGAAAAAAGTAAAGGCAGATTCTGACTTAGTGAAATTTTCACTAAGTGTTGGAACAAAGTGACTTTTCTTGATTTTGATCACTCCATAACTCAAAATCCATGAGGAATTTGGACATAGGTCAGTATGAAGCTTTTGTAGAGGGCAATGTGATCTATAAATCAAGCTTTGAATGGGGAACAATGGTCTTGTGGTTTAGGAGTTATGGTCCTCCAAAGTTGGCACATTAGTGTCACTTTTTCCATAACTTAGAAATTTTTCTAAGTTTTTATGGTTACCCCTTTTACAAGTTATCCCACTTTCTCTGATTTTTCTTGATGAATGATGATTCAAATCATACATTAACATCATTTTAGGGTTAAAAATCCATTTTGGTGAAAAATCTCAAAAAGTCAAAGTTGACTTTTGTGCACAGTTGACTTTTTATCAGATGAATTCCAAACTGTGTAATTCTTTAGGAAATCATGTCCTTGACCTAAATCAAACTTGATGGACATATTCCATGGGTGTCATAGGGTATATTGAATCATATCTTAGGGTTTGGGAGCATGTCCTGGTCTAAAGTCAAAGTTACAGTTGACTTTCCTCGCGAAACCATAATTGTGGTGCAGATGAAATTGAGACTTGTTGCTCAAGTTTCTCGGATTAATCCATTGTTGCAAACGGATTAATATAGTATATTAGAGACCCTCAAATCATGTCTTGAGGTCTTGGCTCATGATTTGTCCCAAAAGTCAACTTAGGGGTGAATTAAGTCAAGAAACCCTAATTCCTGATTTTTGATGAATGCATCCCCTGAGGTCAAATTGACTTGGTGATTGGGTCCATGAGGTTCCATGGAGTATATTAGGATATGTTTTAAAGCATTGGCTCATGCCCAGAGGAAAATCCCCATCTGGAGGCCCTGGTCTACCAAACCCTAATTTGGTGACACTGTCGATCTTGAAGCTTGATCCACCTAGAAGGGAGCAACCTTGTGCTTAATCCTTGAAGTGGAAGTCCTTTTGATCCATTGTCGATGTTTGAGAGGTTAGACAAGTTAAAGATCATGTCATTCCTTGATTGATCCTTTGTCTAAGGCTCTGAGAGGGCTTAAAACCCTAATTTTGATTGTAGTGAATGCTCAACAACCCTTGAGGCATTTGATGAGGCATGATGGTTCATCCATATTGTGATGATGATTGACACAATGATGGGAATCTTAGTGGTCAAAATTTGGGGTATGACAGTTGCCCCTATTTAATCTTCTTGGACCCGAAGGTGTGAATGACGAAGGTATTCGAGCATTCGGGGTGCAAGAGGATTAAATATCGGAATACCCGAAATTTTGATGGCTATGAATGGCAGCTTGCATATTCATCTTCTTTTGCTAAGCAATGATGTTTAGAAAAGGTAGACTTCCCCTCGATCCTGGTTTCCTACCAAGGAACTAGTCTCAGTTTTCTTTTGAAATAAACCTCCCCTCGATCCTGGTTTCCTACCAAGGAACTGGTCTAAGTTTCTGATTTAAACTTCCCCTCGATCCTGGTTTCCTACCAAAGAACTGGTCTTAGTTTCTGATTTAAACTTCCCCTCGATCCTAGTTTCCTACCAAGGAACTGGTCTTAGTTTCTGATTTAAACTTCCCCTCGATCCTAGTTTCCTACCAAGGAACTGGTCTTAGTTTCTGATTTAAACTTCCCCTCGATCCTGGTTTCCTACCAAGGAACTGGTCTTAGTTTCTTTTGTCAATAAACTTTCTTGACAAGGGACGTTATTCGTAGCGATTTTCCTCAAACTTCCCGCCGGATTTTCCTGGGGAGATGCCATTTGAGTGGAAAAAGTTTTGATGTCAGACTTGCTGGGGAACCCATTCGTCTGAGTTGTAGAGGTACACAAACTTCTCTGTTGGAGACGCCATTTGTCGACTCTATCTGGGGAAAATGAGTCTCTTGAGAGACTGCTTCCGCTTGGGGTCTTACATCATACTTTTCTCGGGATCTTCCCGGAGAAATGCCATATGATGGGCTCCAATTTTGAGGTGTCGATGACCTTTTCATCAGCGGTCTTTCGGAGAAAGGCAGCTGTACTACCAAATCTCTACTTAGGAGGCTTTCTCTGGGGATTTTTCTTTAATCTGGGAAAGCAAGGATATCATCTTCGATGGCGAAAAGTGACATCTGTAGAAAGCTTCTCTAGCTTTTCAGAGGTTCAAGTTATCAAAGTGGTCGAGTGTCGACTCTAATCCAGAGATACACTGGAGGAGAGAGATTGTTCAGACGCAACATTTCCTGACGAGGCAAGAACTGACAACTCGATTGAGAAGACTGTTATCACTAGGGGACAAGACCGACTAGAGTGATAGTGATGCAATATGAATACAAATGTAAATAAAATGCATGATGTATGTATGTATGTATATGCTGACAAAACTGACGCGACATACAGACTAATGGATGAACACAACTGGATACTCAGGCATCGCGGGGCGAAGAAGTATCGTTGGTCCAAAAGTAGCACTTCTACCTTGCTTAGGAGAAGTAGTCCTTGCAGGGAACTATGTTGGTCGGGCTTAGGAGATAAGAACTCGGCCGAGGGTATCAGATGGGAAAGTCGCATCTCATACAGTTGATCCTTTGTTCAGGCGTACTGGCCTAGAAGGAGTACTTTGATTCTGCACTTTGAAATTCAAACGCCTTTGGAGACGCAATCGACGTTCTTCCGATGTTCAACAGTCAAAAGCAATTGCCATCTTTAATTTAAAAGCAGAAAAAGTTTTAACAAATAAATTCATTTTTGTTTCATTTCAAGAATCGCTAATCATGTTAAAACACCATTCTGTAAAGCTGAAACAAATAAGAATTACAAACAAAAGCACAAGGGCTCAAATTTTATTGATAAGATGGAGATCAGCCAAACGCGTGATTCCATAGAGTATTTATAAAGTTAGAAAATGGTAATTTACAGGAAAAAGGGCTACGTTATAACATAACGACCACTATCCTTCTACCAACTTTGAATTCGGGACATCCTGAGCTTCTGTCGAAGATGACCTTGACTGGAGTTTTCCTCCGATGGATGATGTAACTGCTGTTGAGGGATTCGCCTTTGTTAAACATGGTTACTTGCCATTATCCCTAATTTTTTCCTAGATTGTACTATGATGTTTCCAATCCACCGAGATGATTTTTTTTCATGTCTCTAACTTTTGCCTGGACCGCCCTTTCGGGTTTACAATCCACCGAGACGTTTTTTTTTTTTAGTTTAGGCGAAGTATTTCTTGACTACATCAACATTCGTGGGGTAGGCAAATTCCTCTCCGTCCATGGTTGCAAGTCTCAAGGCACCGCCTAAGAAAGCTTTCGTGACCACATAAGGGCCATCATAATTTGGGGTCCATTTGCCCCGAGAGTCAGTGAGAAACGATTGTATCTTCTTGAGCACGAGGTCTCCTTTTCTGAAGACACGAGGTTGAACCTTTTTATCGAACGCATTCTTCATTCTCCGCTGATACAACTGACCGTGGCATAGTGCCGTGATTCGCTTCTCTTCGATCAGGTTTAATTCGTCGTGTCGACTGTGACACCATTCAGCTTCTGAAAGCTTAGCTTCCATCAATACCCGAATTGATGGGATCTCTACTTCTATGGGGAGAACTGCCTCCATGCCATATACTAGAGAGAAAGGGGTTGCCCCTGTTGAAGTGCGGACAGATGTTCGATAACCGTGAAGAGAAAAGGGTAGCATCTCGTGCCAATCTTTATAGGTTACAACCATCTTTTGAACGATCATCTTGATGTTCTTGTTAGCCGCTTCTACCGCTCCGTTCATCTTGGGTCGGTAGGGAGATGAGTTATGGTGTTCGATCTTGAACTCAACGCACAACTCTTTCATCATCTTATTGTTCAAGTTAGATCCATTATCTGTAATGATCTGGCTCGGAACACCATAACGGCAGATGATATTGTTTTTGATAAATCGGACCACCACTTGTCGGGTTATATTAGCGTACGATGCTGCTTCGACCCACTTGGTGAAATAGTCAATGGCTACTAGGATGAACCGATGTCCGTTTGAAGCCTTAGGTTCGATCAAGCCAATCATGTCGATTCCCCATATGGAAAAAGGCCACGGGGAAGAAAGGACTTTGAGATGCGTTGGCGGTACATGAATTCTGTCGGAGTATATCTGACACTTGTGACACCTCCTCATGTACTTGTAGCAGTCGGATTCCATGGTTAACCAGTAATACGCTGCTCTCAGAATTTTTCAAGCCATTGTGTGACCATTGGCATGAGTGCCAAAGGATCCTTCATGAATTTCTTTCATCAACAGGTCTGCTTCTGGTCTGTCTATGGATCGGAGCAAGACCAAGTCAAAATTTCTCTTATAGAGAGTATCACCGCTCAGGAAGAAGCTTCCAGCCAATCTTCTGAGGGTTTTCCTATCTTTTCTGAGTGCCCCAGATGGGTACTCTTGTTTCTGAAGGAAGCATTTGATATCGTGATACCAAGGTTTGTTGTCTATGACTGCTTTGATCGTGAAGACGTAGGTGGGCCGTTCAAGGTGCATTATGTCGATCTTAGGTAGGTCATTCCATTGACCTACACTAATCATGGAAGAGAGAGTAGCTAAGGCATCAGCCATGTGATTTTCTCTACGAGTGACGTGATGGAACTCGATTCTGTTGAAGAAAGGTAGCAACCTTCTTGCATAGTCTTTGTAAGGAATCAGTCCTGATTGGTATGTTTTCCAATCTCCTTTTATCTTATTGATAACCAAGGCTGAATCTCCGTATACGTCCAAGTTTTTTATCCTTAAAAATAAAACTGAACAACTTTTAAATGAGAACATACTACTAATAATAATATATTCAAGGTGTAAAAACACCACAAAAGGTACAAGTACATCAAGAATCCCAAAATGATCCAACAAAGTGGATACAATATAATACTACAACTGAAACATAAACATAATACATAAAACATGAGAAAAACTTCACTTTGTCGAGCAAAGGAAGTACAAAATCAGAACATCAAAAATCAGTCCTCATCGGACACCTCAATCTCCTCGTCTTTTGAACCATAGACAGAGCCAGTCACCTCATCATCATCAGCCTCAACATCAACACCCTCCTCATCAGCATCATCACCAGCTACATCCTCTCCCCCTCCAAATATTGGCCTGGCCTCAGGCCAACCAGCATGAGTAAGGAACTGCTCCATAGACATCAAAGAATGCTCAGCGGCGAGATCACAAATCTGCAACTAAAGAACCTGTATGGAATCGTGTAAGTCAGTCATGGCGCGGTGAGAAGTCACCATCCAGTCCCAGTTGTACTGGCATATTTCCTGCTGATAAGGATAAAAAGCATGTGACCCCGAACCAGAAGCGTCACCACCCCCTGTGCTAGTATCAGTACCAGCACCAGATGTCTCTCCCCTTGCCCCCTAGGGCTTTTAAAACTTGTCCACGTAACGATCATCAATAGCAGAAGGAATAGTGACCTGACGGCGTGAGGGTATATTAACCCCAGCATTAGCACACAATGTCATAATGAGACAAGGAAAAGCAAGTGGGGCATTCGCCTGAGAAGCAGTACCTCCAAGACCACTTAGAACAATGGCCTTAATCTCATCAGCAATGATACAGGCCACATCGATCTGAACATTCGTAAGAATGCTATGGAAAAGGTGGGTAAGTGGTATAGGGATGATGGAAGAATGCGACTTTGGCTTGATGTTTGTAATCACAAAAAGTAGAATGAACTGAGCCAAAGGTTACATATCCGCCCGCCGGTATCTAATGGAAACCCCTGATGGGTTGAGTTCTACAGCTTTTCCCGGACGTAGCATATCACTAGTCATTTTTGGGATATCACGGTGCAGATGAAGTTCTCTATGATACGCATCCAACTGGCTCCCTACCAATGGCAAAGGGTCTCCAAGAAGAGTATTTATGGTTCGCCGGTCAAATCTCACCAAAGTTCCCCTAACTAGAGATGTCCAACTAAAAAGCTCCCCATCATCGGGAAGTGCGTTAGCATAGAATTCACGGACAACCTCAACGTTGTAGCCATCAAGAAGAGTCATCAAGCGATCCCAGCCTTTTTCTTCCAAAAGTGCAGCCACTGTCCGATAACTCCCACGGTCGCTCAAATTAAACCTCTTTTCTGCCAAAATAGTTCTCCTCTTCAAAGTCTCATACCTCGCAGCCTGCTTGGCTCATTTAAACCTATCGTTATCAAACCGTATTGGTACTTGTCGTGAAGTTGTGGCCTTTCTCTTCTTTGCAAGGTTAACTTTAGGACTCATCTGCACACAACAACCAATAAAACACAACAAGCAGCAACACAACACATTAGTAATTAGAGCCAAACAGAATCACAACTCAAACATCATAAAATAAAATTAAATTCTAACATGTTCGCTCTAGGTATTGCAAAGCGAAGGCTGGCAAACATTCGCCCCAGATTCACAAAGCGAAGTCTGGCGAATGCTCGCCCAGGTTCGCAAGGCGAACACGACAGCGAACCCACGAAAATTCAGAAAAACAACAGCCATGCTTCCACTCATCAGAGCTCCATTTACAATATATCATTCCTATTCTAAGGCTTGCAAAAAATTCAACATGCAATCACTCAAACCTTAAAACAGAAATTAAATCCTAAGATTATAAATGTCTCTAATGCAAACCACAACCCTAAACATATTTCTATAGAAATTAGCAAGAAAAAAAGATGCAAACTTGTGGTTGTAATTGAAATTGGAGAAAATTTGGTGAAATTTGAGCACAAGAGCACGTGAGGAATTTTTCTTCTTGAGAGGGTGTGTTGTGTTGCTTGAATGATATAGACAAGAGTGAGAGTAGGGTTTTCCCTCTAACTTTCAGAAAATGAAATGGGTGTTGGGCCCAACTGTTGGCCCACCCACGAATTTAAAACCCTTTTTAACTGAGGTGGTAGCCAAAAGAATTCCCCTGTCTCGCTGGGTTCACAAAGCGAATGAGCCAGCGAATGCTTGCCCCAGACTCGTTAGGCGAATGCCAGCGAACATGACAGGTTTTTCAAAAAAAAAATTCTGCAGTGCTGCCACTTCCTTAACTATTTCAAAACATCTAAAATCCTTAAAACAGCAAATAAAGCAATAAATACTTACAATGTTGTGGTGCCTCCCAACAAGCGCTTATTTAACGTCGGCTAAGCTCGACGATCCAAGATGATTCAACGATCATCAAGAAACACAACATAATTCTCCTGCTCTAACTCTCCTCCAAGATAAACTTTCAAACGTTGGCCATTCACCGTCCAACTTTCTTTCTTTTTTAAGTCCTCTATGACTATTGCTCCATAATGCTTGACATCTTTGACAAGAAATGGTCCAGACCACTTAGAATTTAACTTTCCCGGAAATAACTTCAAACAGGAATTGAACAAAAGTACCAACTGACCAACCCGGAAATCCTTCTGAGAAACTATCTTGTCGTGATATCCCTTCACTTTTTCTTTGTATATCTTACTTGAATGGTAAGCATTATTTCGCATTTCTTCCAATTCATGCAATTGGACTTTCCTTTTCTCACCGGCCAAACTCGGGTCAAAATTCAACATTTTTAACGCCCAAAGAGCCTTGTGCTCCAATTCAACGGGCAAATGGCATGACTTGCCATAAACCATTTGAAAAGGAGTTAGACCTATTGGTGCTTGGTAAGCGGTGTGATACACCCACAAAGCCTCATCTAACTTTTGTGACCAATCTTTCCTCAAACTTGACACGATTTTTTCCAAAATTCTTTTCACCTCTTTATTAGACACCTCATCTTGACCATTTGTTTGTGGATGGTGCGGAGTTGCAACTTTGTGCTTTACACCATAATGCTCTAAGACCTTTTCAAGCGGTGCATTGTAAAAATGCGAACCTCCGTCACTAATTAACACACGAGGGGTGCCAAAACGGGAGAATATGTTCTTCTTTAAAAAATTTATCACCGTCTTGCCATCGCCCCTCAGTGACGCAATTACTTCCACCCACTTGGAAACATAGTCAACCACAACTAAAATATACTCGTTTGAAAAAGATGGTGGGAATGGTCCGACAAAATCAATGCCCCAACAATCAAAAACTTCGACTTCTAAAATTGTATGCAAGGGAATTTCGTTTCTTTTTCCAATCCCGCCACTTCTTTGGCATGTATCACAACTTTTAGCATGGAGGTTGGCATCTTTGAACAATGTAGGCCAATAAAAGCCCGATTGGAGGACTTTAGTTGTCGTTATTAAACCATTGTAATACCCTCCATACGGCGAGTTGTGACAATGCCTGAAATTTTGGTATCAGACGTGTGATGTTAAGGTGTGATGTCACAACAACACACTCTGCACAATGGACAGCAATAACAGCAAAATAACACCAAGAATTATTGACCCAGTTCGGTTACAACCAACCTACTCTGGGGGCTACCAAGCTAGGGATGGAATTCACTACTTGTAGATATAATTTACAGACTCAACAACCCGTTGAAAATCTCCTAAACTTATACTCTACTAATGACTTCCTACCTAAGAAACCACTTAGGTATGAGAACACCACTCAATCCCTTACAAACACTCAAAGAAACCACTTTGAGTACCCTTGATCTTACTTCACAGCTTTGATCAATCAACCACTCTCTATTGCTTCACAGCTTCTAGAGAGGACAAAAACTCAACACCTATTCAAACCCTAGAATAGTGTAAATACAAGCACTCTAAACAAACTCTAGACACTAAGCCTCCAGCTCTTGATCTTCTGAATGTTTTCTGTACCTTTTTCCTTTGGTCTTGTGCGCTTTATATAGCTCCTTGAATTGGTCTTGGACTTGCTACAATATCTCCCAGATTTGTTATTTAAAACTGAATATTTAAAACAGATTTTCTCCTAAAATCTTTTTAAATCTTCAACCTTTTAAATCTCCTACAAATCTGCAACAGATCTCCTATGCAGCAGCAAATATCTATCCCAAGATATTCGCATCCAATGAGACAGCTTGCTCTCCACAATTCCAGCTAATACGCAACCCTAACAACATCACAACCTGCTGTTGTTAATTCTGCAGATCTGATGTTACAACATCACCTGTGTGACATCAGACATCCAACTTCAGCAATTAATTACTTAACACAGCCCAGTATTAAGACTTCAATGTTGCAACATCAACACCTTGACATCAACATTGAATATACTTTGTTTTACCAAAATTCCAGCCAATCCAGGAACTAACAATCTCCCCCTTTGGCTAATTTTGGCTAAAACAATCTTTGCATCTTCAGAGACTTCAGCAGCGGAATAATCTTCAAAACTTTGAAACTCTCATTCAGCAGCAGTTTGACACTTTACATAGTCTTCATCACTTGATCTGCTGCAGCACCATCTTCATTATTGACAACAACCAATTGGTGCTCCTCCTTAAGGATATGAACCAGCATCACAGTTGTTCAGTGGCTCACAATGTGCAGCACTTTTCTCCCCCTTGATGTCTGCTTGGCTGCACTCTTCAAATGCTATCTTCAAAACTCCCCCTCAATAACTGCATTACCACTTTTCAACTAAACACCTTTTAGCAGCATCAATTTATCTCCCCCTTAATATCTGCATCACATTAGCAGCATATGGCAATAATACTCTTGCCTATCTTGGCTATTTTCTCCCCCTTTTTAGCCACAATTAGGCAAACTTCAGTTAGAAGCCCTATTAACTATAGTCAGTATACCCTAGCTCTCATTGTTAGCCTCTCAGTTAGTAAACAAGCAAAACAAATCATAGAAGGAAACTAAAAACATAACCAGTGCATAAAACAACACAATGTTCAAATTACAAAACCAAGCACATTAAGTGCTAAAACAAAGACAGAAAATAAAGCTAACCCTACTAAAAAAGAAGGCAAACATTAAAAGCTTGAATCTTCTGAGCTGAGATCATCATTATCGTCTTCATCAACAGCATCCTTCCTTGTGTTGACAGCTTCACCTTCCTTTGTTGCCAATCTCAGAGACTTGACAAGTCTTTCAAATTTTTGTTTCCTTTCAGTACTAACTCTTATGACTTCATCTAACTCCTTGCAAGCCTCCTCTAGTTCTGTAATCAACCCAGTCTTGGCTGGTGACTGTTGTGATGTTGAAGCAGATGTCTTGACACTGTAAGGAACATGTTTCAACTTGTGATGGAGTGACAAGGCAGGCTTCCTTTTGCAAGCAACATCTGAATGCTGTAGAATTCCAAGATGTTGAGACAAGACAATCCCACAAATGAGATAGGGAAAAGCAATGGGCATCTTTACAGCATTTGTAGCAGCATGCTTAATAGTATGATCATAGATGTAGGAGCCATAGTCAATTCTTTGCTTTGTCCCAACTACATAAATTATCTTCCCCAATTCCACAGAAATTGTGGTCTTGTGACTAGTAGGAACCCAGTTGGCAATACCTATTCTGTGCAGAAAAGCATATTTGACACTCAACAAACTGGCTAACAGCTTTCGTTCTACGGGCCAAACATCTACCTGACCATCAGTGATTTCTTTGCATATAACATTATTGGAGGCTTCTAATTCCCCATAATCTTCCTCATTTCTCCCTAAGTAGGCATTGATCATCTCAGGAGAGAACCAGACACACTTACCCCTGATGGTAATTCTTCTGAAAGTTCGGCTCTTGTGATTTATCGATTCAGGTATATTAACTATGAATTCTCTGACCAGTCTATCATAGCAATTAGTCAACCCTGACACAGTCCTTATGAGACCAGCAAGCTTAATTAGGTCTATAATTTTAGTAGACTCTAAGTCTTTTGCTACTACCTCTCTTTCCAAAGCTATCTTTCTTAGGCTCACACAACTCCACAAGGATGCACTTCTGGCATTGTGAGATGAGATGTTGTCAGGCACTTGATTTGTAGCAGGGTGGATGTCTTGAGCATCACTCTCAGAATCTGACTCTTCCCTGATTCTCCTCTTCTTGCCAGGCCTGGCACCTTTGCTCCATGACTTGGGAGAGTCTGTAAATGAAGTCCTTTTCTTATCCTTCCCTCTTCCAATTCTATCATCATCAGATGAGTCCTCAATCGCTATAACCTCAACCTGTTCCTTCCCTTTACCCCTGTGACTTTCATTCCTAGGGGACGATGTTCTAACATCCAAGCTGACATCAGTGTTATCAGGATCTTCACATTCAGCTTCTTGACTCAGGGCTTGTCTTTGAAAATTTATGTCCTCACCTTGAGAGTCGACTTGTTCAGCAGGCATTTGCCTTAAAGGGACAGAAATCCCTTTCACCCGTATCCCTTTCTCAAGGATCTTGGTGGCAAGCTGTTCCAAGTGCTTGTCTACATCAAACTTCTCCTCAACGGCTTGAGAGGATGATGACCTAGCTTCAGGTTTATTCACAGTGGTCGAGGGTTTAGGGTAACCTGACTCGGGAAGAGCACTAGAAATGAGTTCTTCGGAAGAAACCCTAGTTCGTACCTGCTCAGAGTTCTTGGAAGGGACAGACATCGTTCCTTTGTGACAAACTAGGTTTGGAGAAGGACTTTCTATTCTGTTGAGATTTAGGGAGATGAAACGTTGCGATGAGAATGCTTTGGTAAGTCTTGATGTAGTATCAATATAGTAAGGCGCCTGATTTTGAATACTCTTTAAACAGTTCACATCAGGACTCATTAACTCTGAGTGACCTTTCAGCATCCTGATGTCATTGTCTGATGTTATAACATCAACTTGAACATCATTAGTTGAATTTCCTTCAAGAGAAATCCACTGATAGCAGTTGTCTTTGGTTCTGGCACCCTTCATAACAATCTGATTATTCTCATCAGAAACCTCACACCCATGCTTAGTGTAGTTTATCTTGTAACCTTCATCACACAACTGGCTTATGCTGATCAAATTTTCATTTAACCCATTGACAAACATAACATTGTCAAGTTCAGGTCTACCATCACCTTACACTTTCCCAACTCCTGCATCAACACCTTTTCCTCCATTGCCAAATATGACCTCATGAGAGGGACAAGGTCTAAGTTCATCAAACATGGAACTACAACCAGACATGTGTTTGGAACACCCACTGTCAAAATACCATGTTCCTTCTTTAAACTCTTTTTCAGCCAAGTGAGCCAACAAGCACTTCACCTTCTCCTTAGGTACCCATTGTTTAACAACTTTGGGTCTGTGCTCCCTCCATCTGTTTTGAGGTTAAGGGTATCCATGCAGCTTGTAGCAAGAATACTGAATATGTCCAAACCTTCCACAATAATAGCATCTCACCCTTTCATCTCTGAATCTTCTGCCATGATGAGATTGCTTATGCTGCCATCCATAATGTGGTCTTCTCCTACCATAACTGCCCTGCCATCTATTATGCTGGTATCTTCTCCCATAGGACGGCTGAGAATGTTGTTTCCTTGATTGTCTCCCATGATGGTGTGGCTTTCTTCTTCCATAGATATAAGGAACAGCATTGGTGTATCCATATCCATAACCATACCAGTTGTCCTGATGTTGAGACACCTGATGAGACATGTGCTGTTTGAACTGAGCAGCTTGCATGCTCTCGTGGTATTGTGGGGGCATATACGGACTAGCTCCTTGTGGCTGCTTTCTCTTCTGATAGGGATCAGTCTTCTTCTCAATCTTCTTAGGTTGCGAAACATCAGCTTTCTGGGTAGAATCCTGCTTCTTTGGCTGATGTTGAGATGAAAGTTGTGACACTTCCTTCTTAGAACCTGAAGTGCTTTCTTCTGAAGTTCCCTTATCCTCAACCACATAACCTATCCCAGCTTTGTCTCCAGCAGCTTTTTCTGACTGAAGGATCTTGTCAAGTGTGTCTATACCACAGCTCAGCATCCTAACAGACTTGGTCATTTGATCAAGGTGAGCTCTAACTAGCACAACTTCCTTTTCAAGATCAGTCTTTTCATTCTCTAGCTGAGTAATCTGTTGCTTGTGGCACTTGTTTTCTTGACAAAGCTCAGCACTTTTTAAACACAGCTCTTGATAAGTAGATGCTAACTCCTCATAAGTTACTTCTCCATCACTAGAATCATCATCAGATACAACAACTCCTGTTAGGGCTATAACATGCTTTGCTGACTAACCTTCACTTTCACTATCTGAGTCAGACCAGGAAACTGTCGCGCCCTTCTTCTGCTTTTTCAAGAAGGTGGGACATTCTTTCCTGACATGTCCATACCCTTCACACTCAAAGCACTGCACTCCTTTATCTTGGGCAGTTTTCTCTTCATCCTTCTTGTTGGTGTCAAAAGTCATGTTCTTGACATTAGACCTGGAGTTATTATTCATTCTCTTGAATACTTTGGTGAACTGTCTTCCCAACATCACTATGGCCTGAGATAGATCCTCCTGGGATTCAGATCTCTTCCCTTTCTCTTCTTCACCATTTGTCACCAGAGCTATACTCTTTGGCTTCTTTTCTGGTTCTTCCTCATTCAACCCAAGCTCAAAGGTTTGAAGAGATCCAATGAGCTCATCAACTCTCATCTTGCTGATGTCTTGTGATTCTTTAATGGAAGTAACCTTCATCTTATACTTCTTAGGTAGGGACCTAAGTATCTTCCTCACAAGCTTTTCATCTAACATCTTCTCACCAAGAGCACTGGATGCATTATCCAGCTCCAGAACATTCATGTGGAAGTCATGAATAGCCTCATCTTCCTTTATCTCCAGGCTTTCAAATTTTGATGTTAAAATCTGAAGTCTTGACATCTTGACTCTAGATGTTCCTTCATGAGTAGCCTGTAAGATATCCCATGCTTGCTTAGCAACTTCACAGGTATTGATTAACCTGAAGATATTCTTATCCACTCCATTGAAGATGGCATTTAGAGCTTTGGAATTTCCAAGGGCAAGCTCGTCTTCCTCCTTGGTCCACTCTTCTTCAGGCTTTGGCTTAGAGGTGCCTTCTTTATCTTTACCAGTATCATCCTTCTCGCATACAACAGGTGCTTTCCACTCTTTAATAATAGCCTTCCAAGCCCTACTGTCCAAGGATTTTAAAAAGGTGGTCATCCTTGGCTTCCAATAGTCATAATTGGATCCATCCAAAATAGGGGGTCTGTTGATGAATCCTCCAATTTCTTTGTGCATCTATACACCAGAAAGTAACTTCCCTAGATCTCACCCAGAGACAGACAAGATGCCTGCTCTGATACCAATTAAAATTCTGGTATCAGACGTGTGATGTTAAGGTGTGATGTCACAACAACACACTCTGCACAATGGACAGCAATAACAGCAAAATAACACCAAGAATTGTTGACCCAGTTCGGTTACAACCAACCTACTATGGGGGCTACCAAGCCAGGGATGGAATTCACTACTTGTAGATATAATTTACAGACTCAACAACCCGTTGACAATCTCCTAAACTTATACTCTACTAATGACTTCCTACCTAAGAAACCACTTAGGTATGAGAACACCACTCAATCCCTTACAAACACTCAAAGAAACCACTTTGAGTACCCTTGATCTTACTTCACAGCTTCGATCAATCAACCACTCTCTATTGCTTCACAGCTTCTAGAGAGGACAGAAACTCAACACCTATTCAAACCCTAGAATAGTGTAAATACAAGCACTCTAAACAAACTCTAGACACTAAGCCTCCAGCTCTTGATCTTCTGAATGTTTTCTGTACCTTTTTCCTTTGGTCTTGTGCGATTTATACAGCTCCTTGAATTGGTCTTGGACTTGCTACAATATCTCCCAGATTTGTTATTTAAAACTGAATATTTAAAACAGATTTTCTCCTAAAATCTTTTTAAATCTTCAACCTTTTAAATCTCCTACAAATCTGCAACAGATCTCCTATGCAGCAGCAAATATCTATCCCAAGATATTCGCATCCAATGAGGCAGCTTGCTCTCCACAATTCCAGCTAATACGCAACCCTAACAACATCACAACCTGTTGTTGTTAATTCTGCAGATCTGATGTTACAACATCACCTGTGTGACATCAGACATCCAACTTCAGCAATTAATTACTTAACACAGCCCAGTGTTAAGACTTCAATGTTACAACATCAGCACCTTGACATCAACATTGAATATACTTTGTTTTACCAAAATTCCAGCCAATCCAGGAACTAACAATGCCAAAGGATACTTTTGGCTTCATCAAGAGTGACACACCTTCTTAACAAATTGACACCTCCTAACTTAAACAAGTATGGTTCATCCCAAACATAGAAATTAACATTCGAGAGGAATTTACGTCTTTGATTCCAAGTTAGGTCCTCCGATATAAAACCGGTGGCTTTGTGGTTAGCAAAATCTGCAAACCACGGCCTAACTTGTACTCAAAAAAGCTTTTCATCCAGAAATTCTTCACGAACCTCATTCTCACGGTGAGTTACCTCTACATTGATCAACCTAGACAAATGATCTGCTACCAAATTTTCTGATCCTTTCTTGTCACGGATTTCTAAATTAAACTATTGTAACAAAAGGATCCACCAGATGAGCCTTTGCTTCGAATTCGGCTTGGTGAGCAAATATTTAATTGCCGAGTGGTCAGTTTAGACTACCACCTTAGAACCTGTAGCGAGCGATTTTTGTCGGTGACGCGACCACCTTATCACTGAAGTTTTTCCTCACCGCAATGAGGAGGGGGTGCTACTTTCTGATTTCTTATTTATCCCGTGAAGCTGAAAGAGAAAGGGAAGCTATCTAAAACTAACCTTGCACGCGAATGTTTAACTGAACAAACGCTTAAAGAGATTCGGGGAGTCGGGATCAGGTTATATAATGGGGAGTTATCAATTACCCATTATATATATGGTTATCCATAGGATATTAACTTTAGGTTTCGCTTTGTAATTGATGGTGTTTATCTGTTAATGGGTTGGGAAAGTTTCTTGGGAAGTATGAGTGAGTGAGTTTTTGCTGATGTTCGGGTGTTCCCGATGTTTTTGGTAAGGTACTGGACCTAAGGTTTGATTGATGTGTGAAGGTACTGGACCTAGAGTTTTTGTTTAGTATGCTCGCTAAGATTTCGCAATCTTATGCCTACGTATTTCTGTTTAAATGAAACAGGGAAATCAGAGCAATCGTAGTTCCTCCTATTCTAAGGGAGGAAAAAGATGTTTTGGTGTCTTGTTCAAAGCCCATGATTGAAGCTAAAAGGGTATTTGTGTCTTGTTCAAAGCCCAAGATTGAAGCTAAAGGGGTATTGAGAGAGAATTTGTCATCTCTAAAGAGAGATTGTTGACTTTTTGTGTGCCTTGATCAAAGCACAAGGTTGATACTAAAAGGTTAATTGACTCGGCTAGGGGATTTCTTTATACAAAGCCTAAGAGGAGGCTGGAAATGACCGACTCAACAAGAGGGTCTTTTATCTGTATTGTACAAAGCCCAATATTGAGGCTAGAAAGAGACTGACTCTTTGGGGATATCATTATACAAAGCATAAGAGGCGGCTAAAAGGGATTTTGACTCCGATGGGGAGGGTTTGTATGTGTCTTGTACAAACCCCAAGATTGAGGCTGAAATGGGAAATTTAACTGACTCTGGTGAGGATATTTTTATGTGTCTTGTACAAAGCCCGAGACGGAGGCTAAAAGGGTTTAACTCTGCTGGAGAGTATTATCTGTCTTGTACAAAGCCCAAGATTGAGGCTAAAGGAGTTTGACCCTGCTTGGGGAAGATGACTCTGCTAGGGAAGATATATGTCCCAAGCTCAAGAGAGGGAAATTTATGTCTTGTACAAAGCCCAAGATTGAGGGTAAAAGGGTTTGACTCAACAAGAGAGTGCTTTTATCTGTCCTATATAAAGCCCAGGATTGTGGCTAAACAAGCTGGAGAAATCCTTCTACACAGCTTGAGAGGAGGCTAGCTTCTGCTAGGGGAAATCTGTATACCAAGTTTGGACAAAGATCGACTCAATGAGAAAGTATTTTTATCTGTCTTGTACAAAGCCCAAGATTGAGGCTAAAAAGGGTTGACTCAACAAGAGAGTCTGAAAAGGTGATTGACTCAACAAGAGAGTCTGAAAGTTGATTGACTCAACAAGAGAGTCTGAAAAAGTTGATTAACTCAACAAGAGAGTTTGAAAAGGTTGAATGGCTCAACAAGAGTGTCTGAAAAGGTTAGCTCCGCTGGGGAGAATCATTGTATAAAACCCAAGAGGAGGCTGACTTTGCTGAGGAAGGATCATTATACAAAGCCTAAGAGGAGGCTAGCTTTCTCCTGAGGAAAGGTCCTTATACAAAGCCTAAGAGGAGGCTATCTTTTGTCGGGGATAATGGAGATCCCCAGACAGGTCCAAGTGGGGGATCAACTCTTGCTGAGGATTACAGAAGAGTTGAGATGTTAGATACCTTGAGGTTCTGATTTAAGATAGTGTTGACCCTAGTCGGGGAACTCTCATGAAATAGGCTGGGTTTCTGCTGGAGATCAATCCAGGATGCCCGGGGTTTTTTCCTATAGCTGTAAAGAACTTGAGAATGTCTTTGAGACTCAAGGGGATTAGAATGTCCAAGCGTACTGGTGTGGAAGAGTTTTATCTTTTATATGATGCCTCCAAGAGGAGGCAAGGGCATTAAGGGATGAGAATCAACCCTAATGTGGCCTGAGGTCTGACACAGGAAAGACTGCTCTAACAAAGGATAACTAAGTTCTGTCTTATACCTTTAAGAGGTCGTCAGGGTCCTTGTATTAAGCCCAAGAGAAGGCATGAGAAGTTCTAAGAAGCTGAAGGGTCCTTGTAAAAGCCCAAGAGGAGGTGGGGATGCTTTTAGGAAGCCCGTGGGTCCCAAACCAAGAAAAGTTCAAGAAATTCTATTCACAGAGAATAGATCACTTAGTGAAAGTTCTGAAGTTTGAAGAAACTCAAGAGATGCTATTCACAGATATTAGATTAACTCTGGGGAGTAGAATTTCTTTGACAATTTCTAGGGGTGACAGTCTGAGAAAAGGTTCACCGAGAATACTTCCTTTCTCTTTGTTCCATATTTTAAATCCCAAGAGAAGGGAAGACTGTATCTGGAATCCTATGGGGGATCTAGTTTTGTTTGTATTCAAGAGTGACCAACAGGGCTTTACCTAGTTCTAGACCTAGTTGTCGGGGAAAACTCTAAATAACTATACTAGTATATATACAGTTGATATACGACAAGTATTTAAAAAGGTATGAAAGAAGACTAACCATGCGCAGCTTCCCACAATACAGTTAAATATATATCTGACGTGTATTTAAAAGAATGAAAGAAGACTAACCATGCGCTGCTTCCCATAATACAGTTTTATATATATATATATATATATTTGAGCAAGTAAATGAAAGCGGATAAAACTTGCAGGTGAGCAAGCTTCCATACTGTATGGTTAGTTGTTCAAAGAAATCAAAGAAAGTTTTGATAACAATACATATATTTGAACCTAAATAAAAAGGGAATTGTTTTGAAAAGATTGTGGGGGCTCATACTCAAGGAGAGGCCCAAAGAGTTTGACAGTGATCACACCGTTGTTTTGAATATTGTACTGGGACTTATACAACAACTGAGGCCCCAAAAAGGTTTATGTTCAACAAGGGTTGGGTCTTACAACTCAAGGAGAAGCCCAAAGATTATTTAAAGAAAAGAAATGGGACTTACAACACGATGGTAGGCCCAGTTGAAAATAGTTTGAAAACGACGATCTCGTCGGAGTTTCTGAAACTGTATCGGGACTTATACAATACACTGAGGCCCAAAAATGGTTTTGGTTAAAAAGGGATTGGGCCTTACACTCTGTTAGAGGGCCAAAGTTTATTTTTGTACAGGAGATGAGGCTTACAACTCAGGGAGAGGCCCAGATGATTTTGAAAAGGCGACGATCGTGCCGTTGTTTTGAAAATATACAGAGGGACTTATACAATATCTGAGGCCCAAAATTGTTTATTCACAAAGGGGTTGGGACTTACACTCTATTATAGGCACATGATTAATTTTAAGAAAAAGAATGGAGCTTACAACTCAGAGAGAGGCCCAGATGGTTTTATTTTAAACTGGCGATCGCGCCGAGAGTTTTGAAAATGTGTCGGGACTTATACAAGGTCTGAGGCCCAAACTATTTTGGTTTCAAAGAGGGGTTGGGTCTTACACTCTATTAGAGGCCCATGAGTGTTTGAAAAATATTTATTGGGGTAAAAATCAAAGAAACCCTAATTTCATCATTTTTAAAAGTAATCCTTTTAATAAAATGAATAAAATGACAAAAATACCAAATAAGTCTAAATAGACTACTTGTGATTTTTTGTTAAGGTTTGAAAATTGAAGTTTTAATCACAAGATGATTTAGAACTTATTTGGTTTGGTTTTTTCAAGGTGAATATTCATTTTTAAAAGGTTTAAAAACAATAAAAATGAATTTATTTACAAAAATATCAACTATATTAAATAATTAATATAAATCTAATTTTTTTTGTGGAATAAAATATTTTAATATTTTTGTGATTTTTTGCAAAAAGAACTAATAAAAAATAATTAAAATTGAAGAAGAAATTAATTTTCCAAATCATTTAAAATATAACAAAATATAATAAAAAAGAGGAAAAAAGTGGTAAAAAGAGGATCTCGGGCGAGGGGGATTCGAACCCCAGACCTCTAGGGTGCAACGCGCGCCTTCTACCACTGGGGTGGTGATACATCCGTGTATCAAAACCACCCCATGAATATATGAGGCATGCCTAGTTTTTGGCCTGGCCAAGGCAAGGCAAGGCAAGGTTTTGGCCAAAAACGTGAAGCTTGTAACTTTCTCATTTCTCCATGGATTGGGACAAAATTTAGGTCTATCCTGCCTAAAATTTCACAAGGAATCCAATGGTGGTGGTGGTTTTTTCAGATGAGGCGCCTATTTCAAAACCCGATGGTGTTCTTGAAATAGGCCTATAATTGCATTTTCTATGCTACCTCTTGTTACATGTATGAATTACATGATGAATTGGTTCAAACACAACATATATAACATGTATGAGATGTGCATGATCTGTGGACTTCAAAGCAATGCATATTTCAAAGAGTTCAAGTTGTGATGCTTACCTCTTTAGGAGCTTTTTGGGCTATCTGCCAAGTTTCTTGTGCCAGAAGTAATTTGATGCTTTAGACATTCTCAATTGATCCCTTAGAAGCTATTAGAATGGTTGGAACCAACTGGAATCCTCAGGAACAAGTTTGAGCTCTTTCTTGCAAAAGGGGAAAAAGTGACCAATATAGCAACTCTCTCAAATGGTATTCCAGATGTGGGGAACCATTTGGGACAATTCAAGGATGATATTTGGAATGTGTTTGAGGCCTTATCTGGTTTTGAAAGTGACTGAATCAAGACATGGCTTGAAAAATGCAAAAAAAAAGTCCAATTTTGAGGTTTTGAGAGGGGACTTTGTGATTTTGATGTTACAGGTCACATATGAGAATTTTGGACAGCTTAGATATAACATATTGGATATGTTTGGATCATGAGTTGTGGTGGAAATGCTCTCTAACTTAAAAACTCTGAGTTACCTTGCAAAAGAAGGCATTTTGGCCTAAAGAAAAAGATTTTGAGGAAAGCAAGTGTTGTAGTGCTTTGGTGTACTTAAACTAAGCACAAAGGATCTCTATTTATAGTAGAGCAAGTTTATTTTGCAAGCAATAGTGAATGGTGGCGACAGCAGGCCTTTGGCCAATTGGATCACTTTGGAATCTCAAGTCTCCTCTAGCCATTGACTAGAGGTTAGAGCACAGGCCTATGGTACTTTGGTTCAGAGCTTATCCTTGACTCATTCAGTTGGAATAGGCTCAGTTCATGCCACCTTGGTGCATCCATTGAATGCTTGAAAACAAAATTGGAGTCTTGGCCTCTTTTAGGCTTTTTAGGGTTTGGCATGCTACTTGGGGAATCTTGGACTTGGGAGGCTGATGAATCAGTGTTTGTCCCTTGGTTGTTCCCCCTTGAGGTGTGCAGATGGATAAGCATGCTTGGAATTGCACAATTTGAGAAAATCGAGCCCTTATGCACAAATATGCCTTGCCCAGACAGTTTGCAGCAAGGCATGTTGCAGCTGTCATAACTCCTAGCTCAGGTGGAGTTTGATGGAGTTCTTGGACATTTTGGAAAGCCCTCATATGACACAACACATGTGTGATCATAGTTTGTCTTGAAACTTTTTGTATCCAAGTGAAAAATGCCCCTACATTTTGAAAAAAAGCAAGATAGATTCTGACTTAGTGAAAATTTCACTAAGTGTTGGAAAAAGTGACATTTCATGTTTTCAGCCATTTTGATCACTCCATAACTAAAAATCCATGAGGAATTGGAATGAGGTGTAGTTGACACTTTTAAAGCATGCCATGAGAGCTACAAACCCATCTTTGGACCATCCCAAATGGTTGCTTGGATCTCAAGTTATGATCCTTGGAAGTTGGTACCCTAGCCACTTTGTTCCATAACTTAAAAAAATTCTAAGTTTTTATGGTTACCCCTTTTACAAGTTATCCCACTTTCTTTGATTTTTCTTGATGAATGATGATTCAAATCACATATTAACATTGTTTTAGGGTCAAGGAAGCATAATTGTGAAAAATTCTAAAAAGTCAAACTTCACTTTTGTGCACAGTTGACTTTTTATCAGATGAATTCTAAACTGTGCAATCCTTGGTGAAATCAAGTCCTTGACCTAAATCAAACCTAATGGATATGTTCCATAGGTGTTGTAGAGTGTATTGAATCATGTCCCAAGGTTTGGGAGCATGTCTTGGTCAAAAGTCAAAGGTACAGTTGACTTTTTCCTCGAAACCCTAATTGTGGTCCAGATGAAAATGAAACTTGTGAGCCAAGCTTCTTGGATCAATCCATTGTTGCAAATGGATCAATATAGTGTGTTAGAGACCCTCAAATCATGCATTGAGGTTTTGGCTCATGTTTTGTCCCAAAAGTCAACTTAGGGGTGAATTAGGTCAAGAAACCCTAATTCCCGATTTTTGGTGGATGCATCCCCTGAGGTAAAATTGACTTGATGATTGGTTCCATGAGGTCCCTTGAAAATTTCCATCTGGAGGCCTCAGTCGACCAAAACCCTAGTTTGGTGACACTGGCAATCTTAAGGCTTAATCCACTTGGAGTGCTGCAACCTTGTGCCTGATTCTTGATGTGGGAGTCCTTTTGATCATTTATGTGTGTTTGAGAGGTTAGACAAGTTGAAGATCATGTCATTTCTTGATTGATCCTTTATCTAAGCACTCTGAGAGGGCTTAAAACCCTAATGCTTGACTGCAGGGAATGCTCAACAATTCTTGAGGAGATTGATGAGGCATAAAGGTACATCCATATTGTGATGATGATTTGCACAATGGTGGGAAATCTTAGTGGTCTAAATTTGGGGTATGACAGAACCAATCAGATAAGACCAAAATTTATCAAGAGCGTAAACAATAGTGAGTAATTCTTTTTCAGTGGTGGCATAGTTAAGTTGTGCCTCATTAAGAACTTTACTCGCATAATGAATATCATGAAAAAAAATTTCCTTTCTTTGCCCAAGCACTGCACCAACGGCATAATCGCTAGCATCACACATTAATTCAAAATTCAAATTCCAATTTGGAGCAACGATTATGGGTGCGGTGATGAGTTTCTCTTTCAAAATTTTAAAGGCATTTAAACATTCATCATCAAAGGAGAAGGACTTATCTTTGTTAAGTAGATTACTCAATGGCCTTGCAACTTTGGAGAAGTCTTTGATAAACCGTCGATAAAAGCCAGCATGGCCAAGAAAACTTCGGATGCCTTTGACATTGGTTGGAGGAGGCAACTTTTCAATCACTTCAATTTTTGCTTGATCAACCTCAAGGCCTTTAGAGGAGACTTTGTGGCCAAGCACAATCCCCTCCGTTACCATAAAATTGCACTTCTCCCAGTTTAATACCAAATTTGTCTCAACACACCGTTCAAGAACGACCTCCAAATTTCTCAAACAAAGATCAAAAGACGCTCCAAAAATGGAGAAGTCGTCCATGAATACCTCCATCGTTTTTTCAATAAGATTAGAGAAAATTACTTGCACATAACGTTGAAACGTTGCCGGTGCGTTGTACAAACCAAGCGACATCTTTCGGTAGGCAAAAATCCCAAAAGGACAAGTGAACACCGTCTTCTCATGGTCTTTCGAGTCAATCGAAATTTGGTTATAACCGGAGTAACCATCTAAAAAGCAATAGAATTATTGGCCCGACAATCTTTCTAACATTTGGTCCATAAACGGAAGTGGAAAATGGTATTTTCTTGTAGCGGTGTTTAGCCTCCTATAATCTATACACATCCTCCAACCTGTCACCGTTCTTGTCAGAATCAACTCATTTTTTTCATTTCAGATCACAGTTATTCCTCCCTTCTTAGGCACAACTTGGACCGGACTTACCCAAGGACTATCGAAAATTGAGTAAATCATACCGGCATCCAAGAGTTTTACAACCTCTTTTCTCAATACCTCTTTCATCGTTGGATTCAAACGGCGTTGTGGTTGGGCTACCGCCTTGAAATCTTCTTCCATTAAAATCTTATGCATGTAATAAGTCAGACTAATTCCCTTCAAATCGGAAAGAACCCAACCTAAAGCTTCTTGATTTTTCTTCAAAACTTGAATCAAACGGTCCTCCTCTTTGTCGGTCAAGATGCTGCTAATGATAACCGGTTTGTTACAACCGTCATCAAGGAACACATATTTTAAATTAGAAGGCAACACCTTCAATTCAAGTTGATACTTCTCATCACTCACCTCTTTCTTTAACACTTCCTTTTCACACTCCCAATGTTGTAACTCCTCCAAAGATTCAAGTTCCCTCAAACACTCTTCAAGTGCCCTTTCATCTTCATCAGAAAATACTTCAAAGGAATCATCAAGAGCTCTTTGCAAAGGGGACACTACATGAACTTGCTTTGAAACTTCCACCACGGCTTCTTCCGTTGCATCAATACGGAAGCTATCATGTTTGTCTTTAGAATGCTTCATTGCTTCAAAGAGATTAAAACTCACTTCTTCATTTTGAACTCGCACTTTCATTAGACCGTCATCAACATCAATCATCATACAGACGGTCTTCATGAAAGGGCGTCCAAGTATTAATGGATCATCCTCATCTTCTTCCATATTAATAACAACAAAGTCTACCGGAAAGAAAAACTTATCAACTTTGACCAAGATATCTTGAGCCATCCCATGCTGATGAGTTGTGGACTTGTCAGCCAATTGTAACATCATCCGAATTGCCTTCATCTCAATATTCCCAAGCCTTTTCACAATGGACAGTGAAATTAAATTTATGCTTGAGCCCAAATCAATTAAGCCCTTTCCAACATAGACATCACCAATTGTTACCGGCAAAGTAACATGTCCCGGATCGACTTCTTTTCTTGGTAAAGTTCTTTGAATAATAACACTACAACTAGCATCAAGGACAATTATTTCCGGCTCTGAACATCTTCTTTTCTTTGTCAAGATATCCTTCATGAACTTAGCATATTTAGGCATTTGTTCAAGAACTTCGGCAAACGGAATGTTGATTTGTAATTGCTCGAAAATGTCCATGAAACGAGCGTAATGTCGTTCGTTGTCTTTCTTGGTGGGTACATGAGGGTAAGGTAAGTTTTGGATCAGAATTGGATTCACTATCTCCTTCCCTTTTTTCACTCTTCTTTTCTTTTCTTCAATCTTTTCTTTTTCCAGGTTATCTTTTTCAACTTCTTCCTTATCATTATTTTCAACTACAACATCATCAACTATCTCTTCCTCCTCAACCTCCTCAATTATCACATCATCATTTTTCTCATTTTTTCTCCTTCTCCCAACTCTCTCCCACTTTGAGTAACAATTTCTTTACAATGCTCCTTTGGGTTGTTTTGAGTATTGACAGAAAAAGAAGTTCCAGTTTGTTGTTCGGCCACTTGTTTTGCAAGTTGCCAAACTTGATTCTCTAGATTCTTGATCGATGCTTCATTTGACTTTTGATTTGCCATGTACATTTGAATAAATTGGTTAAGAGTTTCTTCAAGCTTGGAACTCCCGCCTTGAGGTTGATAAGGATTTTGTCGATTTTGTTGATATCCTTGATTTTGATAAAAATTTCCTCTTGGTTGTTGATTTTGGTACCCTTGTTGATAAGGTTGTTGTTGCCTTTGATAACCTTGCTGCTGATTTGGATTGTTCATGTAATTCACTTCTTTAATTTGAGGACAAGGAGAAGGACAATAGACGGTTGATGATCACCTTTGCACAACTCATAAACCGATACTTGCACCTTTTTGTTAGGAAGTTCATGCATCTCTTTGATCTGTTGAGGTAGCTTGGACATTTGTTGCGTTAACAACTCAACCTGTTGAGATAGCAATTTGTTTTGGGCAAGTATTGCATCATTCGTCCCCAACTCGAGCACTCCAGCTTTCTTTTGAGAAGAGCCACGATTATGGTTCCCCTGATGGTCATTTAAAGCCATCTTGTCAATTATGGCAATGGCTTCTTCGGCACTTTTGCTCATTAAGGATCCACCCGCGGTGGCATCCAACAATGTTTTCTGCACTAATTGAAGACCATTACGAAAAATATGAATTTGAGAAAGCTCATCAAAACCATGCCCTTTACACTTTCTCAACATGGATTTGAATCTCTCCCATGCTTCGTTGAGAGATTCATTTCCACCCTGAGTGAAAATTGCAATTGCTGTCTTAGCCTCCATGAAACGATTGTGTGGAAAAAATCGTTCCAAAAAATTTTCCTCAAGTACATTCCAGTCCGTCATGATTGCCGTAGATTGGTTAAGATACCATTCCTTGGCCTTCCCAATGAGGGAATGCGGGAATAGTCTCTTAAATAGTGATTCCTCTTCAGCTTCAGGTGCACCAGTTGCTCCCGCAATCTCATAGAACTTAGTCAAGTTTGTAAAAGGATCCTCGTGATCCATACCAGTAAAAGGATTCTGATATAGAAGCGAGAGGATACCAGTTTTCATTTCTGAATACCAACCATTCTGAGCATTGCGTGCAAATTATGCTGTATGTCTCGGACTATTAGTATAAGGTCTAGAAGCAGGTGGTGGTGGTGGTGGTTCAGTCGTAGTTGGCGGTAACTGTGGTATTTGCATCGAAGTTGAACTTTCGTCTCGCTCTCGTCTTTCTTTGGCAAGTTGCCTCCTCCACCTTGTTCTGCTATTGATTTTACGCGCGGTTCTTTCAATTTCAGGATCAAAAAGAAGTTGGTTCGCGGGTAACTTCCCTCGCATAAAACCAAGTCTACACACTAAACCAAACAAATCAATAAGCACAAGAAAAAGTTAACAAGTTCAAAACTCAATAACTATTGCAATGCTCGTAATATAACAACAATCCCCGGCAACGGCGCCAATTTGTTGAAATCGTATTTAGGGGGGTGTTTTATCGTATCCACAGAGATTGTGTATATTGTCGTCGTTCGATAGTTAAAAGGGTTTCAAAATTTAATCGTAACAAAGGTTTTGGTAATTTTCAATCGGATCGTTTGCATTCGAATTTTAGAAATCAACGGTTAAAGATTTGGTTTTTAGGGTTTGGTAAAACATGTCAAGATTAGGTTTCGGCGATCTGTTTCATACGTATTTTCTCGATTATGAGTGTGAACTTGTTAACAACAATTATAACCACATATCCTATCAACAAGTTTCTCTCGAACACTTGTTATGGGATTTACCATTTTGATCCTTTGTTGATCTCTCACACAAACTATCAAAATGATAACATTCAAGAACAATATTTATGAACATCAACATTCTAAACTATCTCTAGCCTCGTGAATATTGATGGAATGAAACTTAGATCAAGTTTTATAACATTTCTCTCGAACATGAAATAGAACAAAATATACAATGTAAACAAATTTTTTCTTCTATAAATGTCATCAACAAGGTTCACAAGCTTACAATCAAGAAGAATACATACAAAATAATGGATCACCTATCACTAATCTTGACACAATATGTGTTTAGCTACACATATTCATGGTTGCTTGCTTCGTAAGTTTTGGGAGAAGATGAAGAAGCATCCGAGTCGAAGAATCGAGATTGGATGAAATTCCAGCTTCTCCTTTTGAAGAATCACTCCTTGATGACAAAAACTCAGAAAATAGGGTTTTGGTGTGAAAATAGCAAGTTATGATCCCAAGAAAAAGTAAAAATCTATTTATAACACACTTGAGATCTGCTGCATTCGCCCAACGAATGATTCCTTCGCCCAGCGAATGAAGAAAAATGGCAATTTAAGTGCCTCAGAAAGCTTAAACCGCCCTTGACTGTCATCGTGGTTTGTTAAGCAAACGTTTCATTCGCAAAGCGAACCACTCGCCAAAACATTCGCAAAGAAAATTTTGGGTTCTTTAGTCCCTGCCTCAGCCAAGAGTCCTTCGCCAGGTCCTTCGCACAATGAGCGAAGTAGCGAACACTCGCTGGCAGTTTACAAAGCAAATTTTACTCCCTTTTCCCACTGTCTCATTCTGGAGCTCTTCGCTGGGAGCTTCGCACCAGTTCGCAAGGCGAACGTTCGCTGGTGAATTCGCCAGGGTTCGCAAAGCAAACCTGCTGTTATTTTTCTCCTTCTTTGGAAGCTTGCATCATCTTTTTGTGTCTTACTTTCTTGATCATTTAGTGCCTTTTCCTGCACAATAGCACACATATTACAAGCACCAAAGGTATATTACAATGTTTGAAGAACAACAACAATTCACCACTAAAATCAACAATTAATCATAGAAAGTGTTGAAAAATGTCAAGTACCAAATACAAATATGTAGCATGTTTGACATCTAACACCCGCCACCTTGGTGGAGCAAGCTAGATTTTTATGCCCATTTCCACTTGGCAGGCTTAAGGTCGGGTGGGGCGGGCGGCCCGTTTTGCCACCCTTAGGTTTAGGGGTGAAACATTGTGGGTTGTTTAATCTTGCTTTGTTAGTCAAGTGGAAGTGGAGGATTCTTAATTAGGATTCTTCTTTATGGTATGATATTATTTCTGTTAGGTACGACAATGTGAAATTGGCGGTTTTAGGTGGCCCTTGTGTGAGTAGAAAGGCTTCTCTGTGGTGGAGGGATGTGTGTGTTATTGGGGAACCCTTGAATAATGATATTTCAAATTCTAATTGGTTTTCTTCTTCTATTTCTTGTAAACTTGGTAATGAGAGGATTTTAGACTTTTGGAGACATATTTGGCTTGGTTCTTCCTCTTTTTATATTTTATTCCCTTCATTGTTTTGGCGTTGTGGTTCAAGTTTCGCGTGTTGTTGGTGAAAGCTCCTATGGTTTGACAAAATTTTGGTAAAATATATTGTTGATAATGAAGAAATCTGGCCATGAACAAATATGTCGAAGAAGATGTCTCAACCTGAAGACACGACATCCTGGATTAATATACTGATTTAGGCGGTTTTAATCTGTAACAAACTGCCCAAGAATTGATGCGCTCTTTAGGAATGGATTAAGGACCAAAGATATGAAGCCCAAGACAGCCTAAGCCTATATAAGAAGACTTAGATCTAGGGTTTTAGATATACCTTTTTGTAACCCAGTTCTTATTTGAAAAATAAGGGTTTAGGGTTTTGAGAGTCTTTGGCTCTTTGTGTTGTAAGTCTCCATTTGCATCGGTTTGATGCACTGTGGTTGACATAGGGTATCACGCATATTCAGAAGCCTTTAGGTAATGAATTGTGTACTATTCTTGGATGAAGCTTTGAAGCAAATCTGAGTTAGCTTGTTAGTCTAGTATGCTTGACAAAACGTTGTATTGACAGAGATGAATCAGTTACTAGTAACTTAACTGTAAGAGATCACAGGTTGTGATTAGAGGAAGTGAGTTGTGATTCTCATATCAAAGATAGAGTTCTTTGATAAAGTCTTCATTGGGTAGTGATTAGGATATGAAGTTGTAAATGAGGGAGTTTAGCTTTATAATAATACTACATATAGTGGAGTCTTCTTCCTGGATTGGTATCCCCTATAGTAGGTGAGTTGTACTGAACTGGGTTAACATATTTTTTGTTATTTATCATTCTGCAATTTAAAGTTCTGCAGTGTTCTTGATAAACATGTCATAACAGATGTTGTAACATTTGTTAAGACTTTGTGTTGATATTTAGAAGTATCAATAGTTTGTCCTTGTTTAACAATTATGCAGAACAATGTCTTGACATGTGTTAGGACATCTGTTGTCTGCTATGCCAAAATTTCAATTGGTATCAGAGCCTGGTTTCCTGTCTATTTCTGGATGAGATCTTTGGGAGATACTTTCTGGCGTTTTAAATAAGGATGAGTTTTGGAGATCTGATCATTCACTCAGGCATACTCAAGGGTATTAATGGATGGGATGAATGTTCTGGATCGAAGGTAATGACTTGGTGGTTGTTCATGTTTCTGAGGAGGTTATACAATAACTGCAGGAGAAGTGGCTAGTTATCTTGTTGGGGTTTCTTATAAGATGTTCTGACATCTTATTAGGGCATGTTGAATTTGTTCCTTGGTGGTTCTGCTGCATATGTTTCTGATGGAAAAGCTATGGAATTTATGGGATTCTGGAGTTGTTACTGAAGATAGATGGTGGAAGATCTCAATCATCGGCCTCTATATTAATTGAAGATATCTGCATCCTTTTATTCCAAAGTCGGGAGCGAAGGAATTGAGAGAGTTATTGGTAGATGTCTGTTATGGTGACTTGGTACTTGGAAGCTTGGTTCCATTGTGCAGTTTGAAGTCAGTTGAAGAGAAGGGGAATTGAGATTAGGTTTATCAAGTTCTTGCTGTAGGAATTTGATAAATTATTTATCGGCAAAGTTGTCAAAGATACTTGAGAATTCTCTAAAGTCCACTCATAAAGGCATATCAGTTGTTCATCTGGAGTCTTCTAGTTATTCTTCTGACTAGAGGGTGTTTCTGTGAAACATAAACCTGAAGAAAGTGGAGGTGATTTATTTTCACCATCTAAAAGTGCAAGGAAGGATTCATCTCTCTTAATCCTAAGGATGATTCCAATCTGAATGGAGATTTCAGAACTGTTGAGGTAAATAGGGTTCGTTCATAGAGAATCTTAGTTACTTGAGTTAAGGGTGGCAGCCTTGGTATCTCAACACTTTGTTTGTCAATGAAGATACTTGCAAACATTGAATACTTGGTAAGTGTTCATGGAGTGATCGGTTGGAGTATGGTTTCAACAGTGAAGCAGGGTTATTGAACAAGGATTTAAGATCAATTGCTATTTGTGATATTCACAAGTATTTAATTGATTATCCTTGTATGTGAAGTTCAAGATTGCTGATGTTCAACACGATGTTGAAACATCTCTTCATTTGGGTTTGTGCAAAATCATGGGAGGGGTACTGCATAAGCTTTTGGATCTATTTCTCTTGGGTGTTGACCTAAGAATATGCTTCAGTGTGGTGTGGCAAAAGCGTCTGATCTCTAGAGAGTTTCCTAGCACGAAACTGGTCTAGACAATGGTGATGTGGAATATGAAGAAGAAGACATCATAATCTTGATGAATAGTTCTTCGATCAGTTTATTTCTGATCTAGGAGTATTGGAGTGCAACAAGTGTGTTCCAGTTGTTACTAGAAGCATCTGAAGTTTATCTGGAAAGTATCCTGGTAGGAGACTTGTCCAGAATAGGGTGTTGGTGATGGCACAACTTGGGTCAGTATATTTTTTATCTAGGTACATAGGAGCATGTGATCTTTCTCATCTTGGAAGTCAAGGTTAAGTGGCAGTTATCTCTGACTTTCTACAGACTGCTCTACTTAAGGAAAGTGGCATTCCTTGGTATAGCTATGGTGTGCTCTATGACTACTTCTCTTCTGAAGAATTAGACTTGGAACGTTTGAGTTCTTTGGAGTTGTGAAGCAGATATTCATCAAGGTGTGAGCTTGAATTGAATACCCGTGATATAATCTAGCAAGATGGAGGTTGTCTACTCAAAATTGGTTGTTGAATCAAGTCTATGAGAACATGGAACTCTTATTCTGTTATAGGGAGGAGGTTCTTCTAAGTGGCACAAGGAAGGGATGAATTCCTTAGTTGGATGTCTGATCAGATGTCATGACATCGAGCAAAAACTTCAAGGTCTTAGTTGATGTTGTGGCACATCATCATAAGATAAGTTGATCTTCTCAGAAATAAATGGAATTAACGCTTCAAAAAGGTATATCTCATACAGTTTGCGGGAGCTGTGGAAGGAGAAGATGTTACATGTCTAAGGCTTGGTGAATCCAAGATGGCTTGCTATGGAGTAAGTAGATCATGTAACTTGAAGATTAGGTTTCATTGGTGGATCAGAAGATAGTCTGAAACTATGAAGAAAAGTTAAGATGAACCAAACAGTGACATTTGGTTGATCTTTATTGTGCATTCAAGAAGGGTGCTTGGAAATAATTACTCTTGGGTAGAAGGATAGTTGGTTAAAGACGTAAGGAGGTTCTGGTTCAGTTCTATCTTGGAGCTTGTGGTAGAAGTTCTAAGTTGATTATGGAAGATTACCTTCTTGGTGGATGAGAGTTTATTTCTCTCTTTGGTTATCTGAAGTTCTTGTTGATCAAACTGGTGGTGCAGTGTTGCTTGAAGACCTTCAAGTGGATTACTATGAAAATAGTAAGTCTAGTGGTGGAGCATATCAAGAACCATGTCGGTTGGTGCCAGTGATATGTGAAGGATGTCCTAACTGATGTTAGAACATCTTCTGGGTTGGTTATCCTTGGAGTAGGATTCTAAGTTCCAAGCATGGAACTTGACACTCATATCTTGTCTAAGAGGTATTTATCTTGTCATACGGGAGAATGATGGGTAAAGGACTGTCTTGGAAGTCTGATGTGAATGTGGCATGCTAGAAGTGGATCAGTTTGGTGCTTGTGGAGCAAATGAGCTGAGGTTTTCTGGAGCATGTGTTTGATGTCCTTCAAGTGTGAAGAACATCTGGGCAAGCTAGCAAACTTAAGGGCTTTGTATGTCTCTTTGAGGAATGTGAAGCATTCAGATTCAATTGGGTTGTATCTCAGGAAACAAGGAGATCTATACATGAGAATTCAGGAGGAATTCGTGTAGTGTATGGATGGTTTATATACTAGAGGGATCAATGGTGTTTTGGTCTCAAACCAAGAGTTTATTGGTTGTGGTATAAGGATTCGTTCCTGGTACTCTCACTATATGTTCATGAAGTTGTCTCGGGATATCATGTAGTGATTTTGGGTGTTTCTTGCTGAAGAAGCATCTTTTGAGAAAGATAGGTGGGAACTTATGTCTATTAAATGTACTAGTGTGGTACATGGATTGCTTGAGGGTCAAGCATTAAGTGAATGCGTTCAGCAGGTGTGTTAAACAGAGGGTGTGCTTTTCCATTCATTTAGGGTGTTCTTCTTGCAAAGGAGCACTGGTTATCTACGACAAGGGGAGTTAGACTTCTGTTTTGGATATTTGGCTGCAGTGGTGCAGATTATTTAGCAAGATTGTTTGTGGTCTCAACCAGTTTGTGATAGATTGCCTCAGCTGAGGATGTTATGTCAAGAAGGATGTCTTGACATTGCTCTGCTGTTGCAGGTTGTGGGGGTATTGATCAATATAGAAGTTTTTGGTAGACAATGTCTGACATGATGTCAGGACATTGCTAAGGACATCCTGGTAAAGTAATTGGTCTTTTGGTCGGTGTGCCTTGGGTAGTGGAGAACATGCGCATGCAAAATAGGTTCATCGTTACTTACATTATTTTTGGACGGTTTTCTTTGAAGAAGAAACAGTCAAAGCATTCTTGGCCGGTGCACATTTGTTTTGGTGAAGTTACATCCTTCGATTAATGATTTCATTAAATTGGCCATCGTTATTTTCAATGGTTCGTTACATTCGAAGGAAATTTATTGGTTATTTAAGGGAGTCCTTGAATTAGTTTGTCTCAGGCTATATTTTCTTTGTGGCGTGTTCCAAATGTCTTTTGTTTGAGTCTGGATAAGTATTGGTTGGGTATGGGAATGTCTTGGCTACCTTTGCCAATTTTTAGCTAAAAAGGGGGAGTGTGAGTCACTGGTACAGGGGATGTGTGTGTTGTTCTTGCAGTTGTTTTGCAAGGATATTGAACAAGGTGTTTGTTTTATCATCTTGTCTATGTTTCCCTTATGTCTCGTGACTTAGTTAAAGAACAGGTTGTGTCTTGTGACATGAGTTACATGCTCTATGTACTCAGAACTACAAAGTCTACAACTGTTCTCTGGAGGGGGAGTGTGTTTGATAGGAGTGTCCAGTGTTCTTGTGTTTCAGACTTCCTTCTTATGTCTTTAGGAGTCTCAACTTTTGGTCCTTTTTCAACTTCACTCACCATGGGATCCACTCTGGTGGGGTTATACGAACTCATGGGAAAGAGGGAGTTTGTGTTATCTTCCTCCTCGTGTACACTAACATAAATTTTGTATGCACAGTATTCTAATCTTAACCGCCACTCAGACTAAAATAAATTCAGAAGCCTCCTGGGTTTATTGTTAAAAAGGAGTTTTAGCCAAAATTTGTCAAAAGGGGGAGATTGAAAGCTCCTATGGTTAGACAAAATTTTGATAAAACATATTGTTGGTAAAGATGAAGAAATCTGGCCATGAACAAAGATGTCGAAGAATATGTCTCAACCTGAAGACACGACATCTTAGATTAATATACTGATTTAGCAGGTTTTAAATCTGTAACAAATCTGCCCAAGAATTGATGCGCTCTTTAGGAATGGATCAAGGACCAAAGATATGAAGCCCAAGACAGTGAAGCCTATATAAGAAGACTTAGATCTAGGGTTTTAGATATACCTTTTTGTAACCTAGTTCTTGTTTGAAAAATAAGGGTTTGGGGTTTTGAGAGTCTTTGGCTCTTTGTGTTGTAAGTCTCCCTTTGCATTGGTTTGATGCATTATGGTAGACATAGGGTATCACACAGATTCAGAAGCCTTTAGGTTATGAATTGTGTATTGTTCTTGGATGAAGCTTTGAAGCAAATCTGAGTTAGCTTGTTGGTCAAGTATGCTTGACAAAATGTTGTATTGATAGAGATGAATCAGTTACTAGTAACTGTAACTGTAAGAGATCACAGGTTGTGATTAAAGGAAGTGAGTTGTGATTCTCATATCAAAGATAAAGTTCTTTGATAAAGTCTTCATTGGGTAGTGATTAGGGTATGAAGTTGTAAATGGGGGAGTTTAGCTTTATAATAATACTACATATAGTGGAGTATTCTTCTTGGATTGGTATCCCCTAGAGTAGGTGAGTTGCACCGAATTGGGTTAACATATTCTGTGTTATTTATCATTCTGCAATTTAAAGTTCTGCAGTGTTCTTGATAAACATGTTATAACAGATGTTGTAACATTTGTTAAGACTTTGTGTTGATATATAGAAGTATCAACAGTTTGTCCTTGTTTAACAATCATGCAGAACAATCTCTTGACATGTGTTAGGACATCTGTTGTCTGCTATGCTAGAATTTTAGTTGGAATTTGGTCCATCATATGTTGGTCTTTGTGGTGGACTCGTAATCAGATCATTTTTAACGACGAAATTTGTGAACCGGAGTTGATAATGCAAAGGATCATCTTGCTTTCTTGGTAGTGGCTTGGTTTAAATGTTAATCACACCTTCTTTTATAGTTATTATGAGTGGTATAATTTCCCATGGTTGTATCTTTAGTGTAAATGTTGGTTTGTAAATTGTAGATCGTTTGTAAGAGGGTTTGGGATACCCCTAGTATCCAAGTTGAATCAATTTTGCTTATTAAAAAAAAAGTTGTCTTAAGGTGTATGATGTCGGGGTTTGGATCAACTATACTTGGAAGTGGGACCTTGGTTTTAATGGGGTCGATTTGAGCGGCGAGGAAGTTTTTTCATTAGAGAATTTATTGCAAATTTTGCATGATGTGAAGCCTTTTTCTATTTTTAATTATCGATTTGTGTGGTGGAGGGATAAAAATGGCTTTTCGGTTAAAATGAGTTACAAGAGAATCTTTGAAGCTAGTGTGGTGGTGCCTTGTTGGGATCCTTCGAAGGTCAATGTGTTAGCTAGTTTATGGAAATCTAAAGTTCAGAGTAAGGTTCATATTTTTTGGTGGCGATTACTTCTCAACAAATTGCCCACGAGGATGGCGTTGGTTAAGCGAGGTATTTTTGAAGGTCCGCACAATTTAGTATGCCCTTGATGCTTTTTTGATGAAGAGGACGTGGAGCATTTGTTTGGTTCGTGCCTTTTTTCCATTGTTATTTGGTCCAAGTTTTGCGAGTGGATTGAAGTGGGCGATGCTTTCCCTTCGGATTCTTTGTTGGATAGGCTCCATAGTCTTAATTATACATTTTCTTATTGGTTTTGTGGTATTTTGGGTCGAACTCTAGTGTCGACAAGGGTAGATTCATGGTTCGACAGAAGGTTTAGTATGAAGTCGAAATATGTTCACATACTGATTTTGTATGCTGTAGTCGAAGTATGCTCAAGCATGCAATAGTTGAAATTGCTAGGATTGTTAGCATGTCGAATTGGGCCTTGCTTGTAAGTCCAATTGTTAAGTTAGCTTGTCATCTAAGTTAGCTTAGTAGTTTATAAATAAACTAGTTTTCTCAGGTTGTTGAGAGAGCACTACAAAAAAAAAAGGTTATCCTCCACGGCCAGAAAACCGCGGTTATATGAAAAATAATCGTGGTTGAAAGCTTTGGCCACGGTTTGGCCACGAATAAGAGACTGTGGGATATGCAGTCGTGGCCTAAATGATAAGCCACGGTTTTCGTGTTTGGGCCACGTTTTATATACATCCGTGGCTTGAATAGGCCATGGTTTAGGTATCTAGGTTAAGGTCGCGGTTTATCATGCGCCGCGGTTCTTAACAGTGGCCGAATCTAGCCACGGTTCTTATTTAATGTATAGGGTTTTAATTTATGGCCACTAATTAAAACCGCGACTACATTTTTCTCATGGTTTTACACCATTTAAGTAGGCCACGGTTTCTTTTTGTGCCGCATAGTTGTAACCATGTTGTTCTTCATGACATGGTATAAAGAAACATTTTAGATCAATATAATGTCTTCCAACAAGAATACTCATTTTTGTAGATATTGATTAAAAAAATTAAAATCTAATTATACAAGAAAATATTAAGCCACAACGTCAAAATATTCATTAAGAAATAAGTAAGTCTACATCAAGTGACGCTACCGACTAATAAGTCGCAAAAATATAGATAAGTTTTGATATTATCATTCTTAAACGAAACCAAGTTTCTCTCTCGAGAGTCATCCCAAATTCAAAACAAAAGTTCTAAGAGATAGATAATATAAAACACAACTACTAGTAATTAAACTCATGCATCATAATATTCTTCTAGATCATCTCCTCCTTCTTTTTCTTCTTCCATATCTTGATGACACGCTTCTTCATCTCCATTCTGCAAGGAACATGATACATAAATTAATATAATCAATTTTAGAAATTCAATGTGTTTTAGGAGATTTTAATGCATTTTGAAATTATATATCATTTGTAGGAATGTGGTTCATTTGTAGGAAAAAAGAGACAAACAGAGAACAAGCAGTAGTTAAGAGTATACCTCTTCACAATGAGGAATATGAGTTGATGCAGACGAATGTGGAGCAGCAGGAGCAGCATTAGTACTATTGGAACTACCCAAAGCAGTTGCCATTATATTAGAGATCTCCTCGTCACTCATATGTGGGTTTTGTTGCTTCATCATGGTCTTAAAAAGTGCCTTCATGCCATCCATCTCCCTCTTCATGCCAACCACTTCATCACTATGCTGCTTTTTAATAACCAAAATTTCTTCATTTCTTTTAAGCATGGTTGGTGTCGTTGTTCTTCCATAGCAACGAACTCGACCAAATTTTTCTTTCCCAAATAATGACTTAAATGTATCAGATTCAGTTGAGTTCTGAACTGAATCTTAAAGCTTATCCTAATTAAAAAATATTCACAACTTAGAACCACAAGATTGGAATCAACAATTCACAGTTTCATTCGAATGTATTACATCAAACAAAGAAATAAGTCCCAAATAAAAGGATAACAAATATAAGGATAACAATTACGTGACATATGTTTTCATAGGATAACAAATATAAGGATAACAATTTAACATTACTGTAAGAAACACAAACTTTAACAACAGCTCAAGATACTATAAGTATATGTGCATGAGAATCAATGAACAATATTGGTTCAACTGACATTAATTAAAGATTATATCCATATATTTAACAAATAATTCTTAGCAACTAAATCCATCAATAAAACAGAAAACTTAAAATTGCAGTTTGTGTTTCCTCATCCACTTGTTTTCCTTTTCGACTTTGTCGAGTCTCAATGAACATCTCTGCTTGGCTAACTTCCTTTCCGTCATCTTTCTTTGCATGCTACATTGGTTGATATTAAACACAGACAATTATGAATCACTCAACCAATAAAGAATTATAAATTAAAGAATGTATAAACACCCTACCAATTTTGCACGAATCCTTGCAAAGTTTGTTGGTCCCATACGATGCATGTACTTTTGCTTAGCTCTGTTCGCAGCATTTACTTTGCTAATTGTCTACATTGTGGAACAACAAATTAATGTTAGACAATAAAATATCAAAGTTGTGAATAAGTAATAAAATTATCTTACTTGGATTTTACTATTTTTCCAATAGGCTACCAATTGCTTGAAATGGGCTACAGGTACGGTATGGGGACGATGTTTCAATCTTTCACTCATAGTAGTGTACTTTAAAAAGTAACTCTTTTTGATATCTTTCTTGTAACGCCTCCAAGCATCATTTATGCGAGAGAAAACTGCTTTAGTTCCATTTTCAGAGATAATGAATTTATCTTACAACAAAGAAGGAAATTAGATACAAGTAACAAATTAAGGGACACAAGTAACAAAATGAGAAAAAACTCCTTTTGATCTTACAATAACAAATTCCCATATACAGTCTTGGTTAGCATTCTTCAAAGCTTTGAAGTTAGTGAAAACTAAGGGACACAAGTCTGAATTCCTCGCGACAGTGCCAAGGAAACAACTCAAATCTGACACGGTTCGATCATTGGGTCCAATAGGCTCTCCTTCATCGTCTAAGACCACCTCTTCACGATCCTCACTCTTTCTAGCATGGATTTTCAAACATTGAGTTGGTCCACGTGTCTTTTTCTTACTTGTCACTGTGTTAGATAAACTATTAAAATGGGATATAAATTTGAATGAAACAATAATTAAGAATAATGCATGACACAAACAAATTTTACTACCATCAGTTTTTTCACTTTCAATTTACTCAATTTTTCTTCTTCACCCATTATATTTTTTTCTTCCTCAAAGTTTTCACCTTCATCTTCGTCTTCACCATTTTCCCCATTTTCTATGAGGAATTTTTCAACTGAAGTCGATTTACACATTAGAATTCTTTTTGTCTTCTTCAAGGCACTTTCTTGCTCTGTCCTTAAATTTCCATCATCTTCCATCACTGCCCTTTTCATAGGATTCTTCTTTGACCTTGAATCAACAGTGTCAACCACCTGTTTCTCCTTAAGTTGATGGTTTGCACATGAAGGTTGCTGCTTTGCACTTGAAGGTTGTTGGTTTGCACTTGAAGGCTGTTTTGACCTTGAATCAGCAACTTCAGCCCCTGTTTTTCTGGAAGCTTGCTGCCTGGTCCTTGAATCAGCAACTTCAACCCCTATTTTTCTGGAAGCTTGCTGCCTGGTCCTTGAATCAGCAACTTCAGCCCCTGTTTTTCTGGAAGCTTGCTGCCTGGTCCTTAAATCAGCAACTTCAGCCCCTATTTTTTTGGAAGCTTGCTGCCTGGTCCTTGAATCAGCAACTTCAGCCCCTATTTTTCTTGGTGTCGTTGTCCTCTTTTTGGTTGGATACAACACATTGTTCGAACTATCAATTGCTAGACCAGTAGTTCAAAGTTAGATAGCTTGATTAGTTCCCCAGATGCAAGCACAAATGGAGGCCGGATGCCTACTTTTCTCGTGAGTTGGTTGTTACTATTTACCATCTCACGTTTTATATCATACTTCTTAGCCAATTCAGCACTAGATCTAAATAGAGACAACCAGAAATTGGATGTAACTTGTTCACCCTTTTGTGCTGCATTCGTCTTCTTTTGTAAGTTTGATACCTTCTTCATTTTCTGTTAACATTGAAAAAACATAACATTAGGAATAATTTAATCAAAATAAAAAAGTAGCATTTTAACCGATAGTATGCAGCAAATTTAAATAGCTAAATACGAAAGTAACACTATACATCAGTCCATGAAATCAAATAGAGTATCATCATAATCAGAATCCTCTCCATCACCTTCAGCTTCTTTCATTTCGTGAGAAGATGTTTCAATTACTGTTGCAGGTATGTCTTCCATAACCCAATTTAGTTCACCATCACCATCACTATTTTCTCCATGAGAAGGTGTTTCAGCTTGTAAGTTTGAAGGGTCACCAATGTTAAAGAAATCTCGTGGAACTGTTTGTAGAGCATAATGCCTGTTTGGATCAAAAGGGTCTTGGACATAGTAACATTGATGAACTTGAGAAGGTAGCATGAACGGATCATTCTGATAAATTTTCTTATTGAAACGCACACAAGTAAGTCCGTATTTGTCTTTTTCAACCTCAAACCAATCGCATTTAAACAACATAAAGTTGAAGTTGCCATAGTAGTATAACTCAATTATATCAACAATTGCTCCATAATAAGTGACGGGTTCTGTCCTAGGATTTCCATCCTTGGAGCTAGCAAAACTTGAAGTTAGTGAAACTAAAGTTACACCAGAATTTTGAGTTTTGCGATTTGTATCTCGTTTCGTAGTATGGAACCTATATCCATTAATGATGTAACCTGGATACCTCTTTGCAACAAAAATTGGACCTCTAGAAAGTTTTTCAAGTTGTAATGGCACATCATCTATCTGGGCACGAGTTTTAAACCATTCACCAAAATCTTTACTTTGACTTTTGGCCTTGGTCCACTTCCGTTTGTTAGTGTTTGAATTAACACTCTGATCATGCTCACTACAAAAGTCAATAATTTATATGTTAACATAACCTAAAATTAGGATTAGTAGATAAATACATAGGAGGACAAATAGTTATTGTAGTACCTGATGTAAATTTGAACTTCATTGCAATTGAATAAGATATATCGATGGGCATCATCCTTTGATTTCACATCAAGATGAAAGCGTTCACCTGCCCCCCCTAAAGGACGACCCGCCGTTGTAAATTAATCATTTGAATCTACTTCAAGTGAATCACTATCATCATAATTCTGACTCTTCCTATTCAACCTTGTATCTACATTGCTATGCAAATACCTTGAGTAAAATGTTATAGCTTCTTCAGCCAAATACCCCTCGGTAATAGAACCTTCAGGATAAGCTCTATTGCGGACATAGTTCTTAAGTTTACATAAGTATCTTTCGGTGGGATACATCCATCGAAATTAAACAGGACCACCCAATCTAACTTCATTTACCAGGTGAATAGGCAAGTGAACCATTATGTCAAAGAAACTTGGAGGAAATATCATCTTCAACTGATAAAGTATCTCTGCAATCTCCTCTTCTAAGTAATCTAAATCTTCCACTTGTATAACTTTCTGACATAGAGAGCAAAAAAAAGAGCCAAGACGAATTAGTGGGGTCGCCACCTCCTTGGGCATTGTGCTTTTTACTGCAATTTGCAACAAATAGTGTAACATGAAATGTGCATCATGACTCTTGTAACCGAATATTTTTTTGTCAGCAACTTGTACGCATTTTGAAATATTTGATGCAGTCTCATCTGGTAACTTGGCAGCCTTTATAACTCCACAAAAAATTGACTTCTCGTGCGGAGTCATTGAGAAACATGCTTTTGCAAACTCTGAACGTCCTCCACCAATCTCCCTTGGATGAAGTCTTTCTCTAATTCTCAAATCTTGCAAATCATAGTGGGCTTTAATATGATCTTTTGTCTTCCCCAGGATGTCCAAAAGAGTTCCAATAATACTATCAAATATGTTTTTTTTCAATGTGCATTACATCTAGATTATGGCGCAATGTATTTTGAGCCCAGTAAGGCAACTCAAAAAATATTGACCTCTTCTTCCACGGGCCATCAACTTTCTTCTTTTTTGTCTTCCCGAATTCATTATTGAAATCTTTTAAGATTTCAAGGATTTCTACCCCTTTTAACATGGATGGTCCAGTCCTATGTTCTTCTTCTCCATTAAATGATTTGACATCATCTCTCCAAGAATGAGTTCTTGGTAAAAAGATACGGTGGTCCATATAACACATCTTATGACTGTGTTTGAGGTAGAACGAATTGGTGTTATATTTACAACATGCACACGCCAATTTTCCTTTGGTGCTCCAACCCGACAACATAGCATAAGCAGGGTAGTCACTAATTGTCCACAAAAGAGCTGCACGCATTCGAAATGTTTGGTTTATTGAAGAATCATATGTCTCTATGCCGGATTTCCATAATTCCTTTAGCTCCTCTATCAGTGGCTGGAGGTAAACATCAATATCGTTTCCTGGAGATTTTGGTCCAGGAATCAACAATGACAACATTGTATATTCAGGTTTTATGGACAACCAAGGTGGTGTGTTGTATACCATCATCAAGACAGGTCATGTACTATGAGATAAGCTCATTGTCCTAAATGGATTAAACCCATCACTAGTTAAGCCAAGTCTTACATTGCGGGACTCACGAGCAAAATCTAGATGGAGCTCGTCAAAGTCCTTCCACGCTTTACCATCAGCAGGATGCCTCAATTTCCCATCCTTTGAGCGCTCTTCTTCATGTCATCTCATTGACTCAGCTGTCTTTGAACACATGAACAACCTTTATAGTCTAGGAATCAACGGAAAGTGCCTCAAAATTTTTGCAGGAACTCTATAATCATTTTTCGATTGCTCAGACTCACATCCTTTAGTTGGAGCATTTTCTTTCCATCGTGAAGCTTCACAAATCGTGCAAGAATTGTCCTTTTCATGGTCTTTCCAAAATAGCATGCAATCGTTTGGGCATGCATGGATCTTTTTATAATCAAGGCCTAAACCACTTATCATGGCTTTTGTCTTGTAAAATGATACAGGAATGTTTAAATCAGGCATTGCTTCTTTCAACAATTCTAAGAGGGCAGTGAATGAGGTATTGCTCCAGCCGTGAAGACATTTCAACAAGTAGAGTCGAATCACGAATGATAGAGTAGAGAAGTCTTTGCTTCCAGGGTACAGTTCTTGTTCCGTCTCTTTAATCAAATTGTAAAACTTTCTAGCATCGTCATTGGGACCTTCATGAACTCCTTGTGCTTTTGCCCTATCTAAATATATGTCATGCAATAAGCCAGGAATGTCGTCATGTGATTCCTCTTGATCTTCCATCTCATCACCAATTTCCATAGACCTTTGTAGTTGCTCCCCATGGTGCAACCATACGTCAAAACCTTTTAGAAAACCTTTGGCTATTAAGTGATCCTTAATATTATCTCTTATTTTCCAATACAAATTTTTACACTTGGCACAAGGGCATAAAAGCTCATCTCCTTGAGGTCTTCCATTAGTGTAGGCAAAGTCTAAAAATTGAGTAACACCGTTGATGTACTCTTGACTAAACCTTGGAAATTTAGTCCACTCTTTGTCCATCACTTTATAATCTAAATATTTGAAACACACAACACAAAACAGATTCAAAACTGCATGCATACATAACACATACATGAACATATACAAAACAAATATCTTTGGAGCTGTACTAACAGGACAAATGCGATTACTTATTATTTGCAGTACAATTATTAATGTGTATCACCTAGGACAAGGACTATAGATGGCTCAGTTGAATATTTTTCCTGGAACTAGAATAAAGATAGTCATGATAGTATCTATATCTGAAACACTAACACATCCCAAAATTTGATCATGAATGGCTAAAAATACAATTTAACATTAACATAAACTAAAGCTACCTCTAAAGCTTTGGTCAATTGTGGAACAGTTGTTTCCTTCAATGTTCCCTCTGCCTTTAAACACATGAAAATAAACAATTAGTTTAGTTTCAACAAGAGTAATTACATTGTAAATTCTAGGTGAAGAACTAGTTGCACAACCATTTAAAAATAAACAAATTACAAATCCATAGTCATTGATTCAAAGCACATTTACTAACCCTATGTGTTGGTCTGACTGGAGGAAGCTCAGATCCACTTATAAACATATTTTCAAATAACATTCAATCCAACGAGAGATTCTCGCAAGGAAAAACACTTTTAGGAAGGAAACCAGTGGGAGCACACTATCTATCACCCCAAAAATGTCTATTAAGTTTAGAATTACACTGATTGGTGAGACATTAAGGTTAATTTATTGAGAGAACTCTCAATTATCTGTCTAAAATATATAACGCAGGTCATTTACTCATGTATCATGTTAATACCAGAAAGATAAGAATTACACATACAGATCCTTAAATATATAATTCATCACTCAAATTAGTCCTCAAACATAATTCAATCTAAGCATATTAGAACAATGTAATACATACTTAAGGGACTTATGGGGTAGTTTTCATCTTTCTAAAACAAATATGACTCTCATAGTGAGATTCACTCACATTCACAAACCCTACTACTCCACAACCTGCACCACAAAGAGTAGTAGTAATCAAAATTGTGAACTGTAAAGAAAGCCATAGCCTTCATCAATCTTACAAGTCATTACATCAACACAAAAACCCCACAATAACCACCCTCATGCCTTCAACAAGTAAAACCCATTTCATCACTATCCCAATTTCATGTAATGACCCACATAACTCACGAACCCCAATTGCAAGAAAAGATTTGAACTTTAGCCAAAATGTCAAACAAATAACACAAATGATCATTTGGGCATTCAAAAAATCAATTGGGATAGCTTTAGAGGTAGCTTTAGAGGTGGCTAAAAATACAATTTAACATTAACATAAAAATACAATTTGATCATGAATGGCTAAAAATACATTGAAGGAAACAGAAAAACAATTTAACATTAACAATACTAACAGTCAATTAACAAGACTAACAATCAAACAATTTAACGGAAATTACTGACATAGTTTAACAGAAAAATTAACAAGAATAATTGAACTAACTAACAGTTAACATCACTAACACCAACATAACATAGCAGTTAACTATTATCAGTTACTAACATACTTTCTCAGCCTCAAATCCATATCAGTTTCAACCCTAGTTACTCACCCTAAAAAAACTCAGTGCCACTCTCATTGTCAAGACCTTCAACCCTAGTTACTCACCTCAATCCATTGAGTTTCAAATCACCATAACAAAATCTAACCTTAATAAACACAACAGTTATAACAAAACGGGTAAAAATGAAACCATAAAAAAATTAAAAATGAAACCCTACCTTCGGTATTAGCACAGGTAACTCCAACGGTAATCGACAAGGGGAGGCTTCTGTATCAGAACTGCAAAACAAAAATATAGATTAGGTCAACTGCAAAACAAAAACTACATGCATCCTTGTATCAGAAAATCACGAAATAAACGGCAGAAGAGACGAGGAACAGGAGAAGAGGAGAAGAGGAGAACATGAGAAAAGGAGAAGCGGAGACGAGGATTGTACAGGAGAATGAGGAACAGGGGAGGAGAAACGGAGGAGACGCGAGGAGAATGAGGAACAGGGGAGGAGAAACGGAGGAGACGAGTGAAAGTTATTTTGTTTCTAACCTAATTTACTTTTTCAATTCTTTTTCTTTTTTTAATCTAAAAAAAATTAGAAAAGAAAATAATTAACGAGAGGGAAACTAAAAAACGAGAGGGAAATTCTGGCGGGGTATATTTTTTTGGGCTTGGGCCACAGTTTGAAGTGAAAATTATAATTCCGCGGTTTTTTTTGTGGCTTAAAATATCTACAGTTTTCTGACCGTGGCTTAAATATAAGTGTGATTTTGTAACTGTGGCAATTGAAGAAAAGGCCACAGTTTCACACTTCGGATTCAATGTTTCTAAACATATGTCTACGATTTGAAAACCCTGGCCAAAACTTGTATGTGGCCACAGTTTTCAAGTTGTGGAAAATTTTAGCGTGGCCGTAGGCCAAAAATGTTATAGTGGAGATTAATTGTTGATATTCACTTGTAATTTTTGAACCCTTATTGAGAAAGTATATAGTAAAACAAATTTAACAAATTCTATATTCTTCCTTCTTATTATCTTTTCCTTTGTGAAATCTAATATGCTTTCTTGTGTTTGTTCAATAAACTTAATTTTTTTCTCCAAACTTTATTCTGTTATTGGTGACATCAATTCACAACAGATTTTTTAGTTTAGCTTTTTGTTTGTCTATTTAGGCTTATAGGAATGTCGTTCTTGTTCTTTTTAAAGGGACTATCCTTAAGACCTTTTTTATGAGAGTGGTTCAATGTCTTCTCTAAAAAAGGTAAGAATTTTGTTTGATTGGATTGGTGTGTAAATCCGAGGATGTGTTGAAAGTAGGTGGTAGATCCCAGTTTTTAGTTTGAGTTTTGTTGGTGGTGTTTTTTTTTTTCTTTTCTTGTGTATTTGTGTTCTTAGATGTAAAAGAGTGAGCACCTCGTATGTCTCTTTTTAATGCCATGATTCATTTTGGTTATAAAAAAAAAAACAAAATCTATTCGAGTAAAAAAATCTTGAAAGCAAGTCGGCAACTACAAAACAATAACGCCCGTAAAAAAACTACAAGACAATAACACAGCATAGTGTAGGGGAAAAAAATATTACTGTATTAAAGATTACAAGAAATCAAGTTGTTCAGAATATGTCAGCAATTTCAGTCAAGAATGTCTTTCTTATGTTAAAACAAGATCGTTCTTTGTTGGTGTCCCCGGAAAATAATGTAGCATTAAAATGAGACCATGCATATAAACATTTCGTTAAACATGCCATAATGTTTATTTTGGCAATCTTTTGTTTACTCTAGTTACTATTTTCTACTATTATAACGTGGTGAATATTTTAATTCAAGGCGAGTTTGATAGAGTTGCGGTAAATCATTATAATTTTGAAAAAGTTGCACTTAGGCATAGAGTACTAAACTTTGAAATTACGCCTATTATTTAACATCTAAAAGCCACCTTTAAGCAGAGTTATAATACCTCACACATGCTTGAGTAACTCTTTTGGTATACAAACAAACATAGGCGCACTCTTTTCTCACTAACCATATGGCCAATGAATTTACATCCGCTCTATTTTTTTATCCTCTATTTAATCTATTTTATTTAATATATTTTTATCATGTGACATTAAAGGATTTCAATGGTTCAGATTAAAAATAAGATATATGATTAAAAATATTTAATTCTATTTCAATAGTCCATATTTAATTAAAATATTTTTTTAGTTTTTAATCTTGACCGTTCAAATAATTAAATTCTACGTGACAAAAATTTATTAAAAAAACTTAAATAAATAAAAAATAAAAAAATAGAGTAAATCTGAACTCATGGCCAACATGACCCACAGTCCATTTGGGATATCTAGATCTCATGCCGATATAAAAACACAGACAATCTCACTCAGCCATTTGATTTGAGATCAATCACATTATATTTTCACTAAATTATAATTACAAATCTTTACCATGTACTATTTCATAAGTGTCAAAATCAATAACTACGTGACATAATTATTGTGACTTATTTTCAACATGGTCTAGCTAGCCTATAACCCCACCACCTCATATCCTCACTCAAAAGCTGGCATTATTAGACAAACGCATCTACCCTGAAAGTGATTGAAAGTGGAATCCAATGAATATACAGCTTCTTACTAAAATAAAAAAATAAATTATTTACAAGATAAGAAGAGGACACAAAATTTAGATCTGAGCACTTTTTTGAGTGAAAATGAAGTTCTTGTTTCAGTGTCCTTGTTGCTCATGCTTTTGCTTCATGAAGCCAAAGGCTGGGAAGGCAAAGGTGAAAGAAGTGAGCAAGGGAGCGAAAGCAACTAAGGAAGTGAAAGAAGTGAAAGAAGCTAAGAAAGAAGAAAAGATTGAAGAAAAGAAAGAGTGACAACATGTTAAATGTAATGTAACTCCATTGCAAACTTTCTTTGGTTGTTTAATTCTAGTAATTATTTTCCTATGTTTGGTTCTTATCAACAAATATTATCATTAACCTTGCACAGCAACTTGTGCAATATGCTTTGTGCTTCTTTGGTTGTTAAGCATTGAAGTGCTTTTTTATTATGAGTTTGAAAATGCAGATTAATTGCCTTTGTAAGCAAATGCTTAAAGTGGAAAATAAATTGCCATTTCAATAATGTATAATTCCATGATCTGGTTACTAATTTTTACTACTTTTAACTTTTGGGATGATAATAGAAAATGGGAGATGGAACTAAATAGTTGATACAATTTTGTTCTATTGAAGAAGAAATTATACATTCCTCTTCAAAATCTACTATCCTCTATTTAGAGGGGAAAAGTCACATTTTAATATTGTAAATTTTTTTAACATTCGAAAATTGATCTACTGGTGAAAGCTTATATTTAAGAATATGTTTCCCTCAATGTGTTACCAATTTATGTGTTGAATATATAAAGAATTTTGTTCTGATTTCAATTGAATTGATCTTGAAGGTTGAGTACTACGTTTTTTTTTCTTCTAACTAGTATAATTTAACAAGTTAGATAATCGATAGTGTTCTTACCACTAAAAACTTGACTCTTCTTATTTGGTTAGTCGACTTCTCCTAAAATATTGGTTTATGGTGTTACCAAAATCATTTAAAGGGTCTATAATGATGTCATTTTTAATGATGTTATAAAAATTGTCAAAGAGGCATAGGAGATGAACACATACCATGATATAAGATATGCTATTTTCTTGGATAAATAGGGAATCTTGATCAAATGAGCCGGTTTATAATAGTGTGCTTGGTGGTGGGGAAATTTTTTTTTTTAACATTGTAGGACTTTCTTTATGAGCTGAGAGACACACCACATATTCATCAAAAACTTTAAGGCGATATGTGCATACACTTCATACCCACCACCCGTGGGGAGTACTTTTGATACCAATGAGTCGGTCCTTCAATTGAAAAGTTTTTTTTTAACTAGGAAGCATTGAACATTGTAGGACTTCCTTTATGAGCAACATCTTTGTGAGAAATACACCACATATTCACACAAAATCTTAAAGTGGTAGGTGTATACACTTCATATCCACCATCTGTGGGGAATACTTTCGATACTAGTGAGTCGGTTCTTCACTCGAAAAGTTTTTTTTTAACTTGGGAGCATTGAACATTGTAGGACTTCCTTTATGAGCAACATCTTTATGAGAGACACACCACATTCACCCAAAATCTTAATGTGATTCTTCCACTTATAAATGCTCAAGTCTTCATATTTCCATCCAATGTGAGACTATTACCCATACTACTCACACTTGCTATACTTAACACTTAAAAAGTTGGATGGGTTTGCGCCAGTTTTGTTATGCTCTTCATTGCAGGTCTGTTATGGTAAGTTGTTTGGTCTAATGGTGACTCTGAAAGTAACATCTGATTGCTCAAAAATGACCATGCCCGATAATGTATTTTGAGCAGTCGACTAAGTAATATGAACATGATTGTCGATCGGTCCAAAAAACAGATTAGAAGTTCATTTATACTAAGTGTCTTTATTCATCTGATATTTTGATCAGGGAGGAAAAGAAATCATAATCGGATAGAATTATGGTTGCTAAGCAGAATGTACCAGTCGATTGAATCATCATATACCTCCGCATGTTGGTTAAATCCTTAACATTTGTAGGCTAGGAAGAAAACCAAAATGCATTTATCGCCTCAGGATTGGAAGTCGGAAATTCCTATTAATCAATTGCTTACGTGTACGAATATCACTAATTACAATTGAAATTTCAAAGCAGAACACACGGTATGCAAGTTTATTGTTCAACTATGACATACCATTTCTTGCAACAATTAAAGGGAAAGTACAACAAGGGAATAAAAGAAATTAAAGGTACTCTTTAACAAGGAAGGAATACACAGCCAAAGAAATAATGAGGCAAAGAGAGTCTTGGATTCACCCAAATCGTCTACCTCCTCTTGTGCATAACTCTCACTTATATGTAAATTATGTGCAGTATTTTTGGTTAGCCTTTCTCTTTTATGCTATGCCTAACTTCCTCGATAGTGGAATCGAATGCCATCTTTTTGAGATTGGTTGAAATATATACATGTTAATACTTTTGATGGTGGAGGATGATTGTCGGTGAAGACAATAAAGATTATGTATTATTTTCAATCAAGATGGAGATTGTTGAGATTGGTTGAAAATATACATCTTAGTCTCACATCGCATAATTTTGTGAATGAAGAGAGAGTCCAAGGCTATATATATTATACAAATTCTTTGAAGTCCAACGTCGCTTAGTTTTGTGAAGGAAGAGGGAGTCCAAGACTATCTATATCATTCAAGTTCTTCATTCTAAGATGCATCAGTCAAAAGCACTTTAAGTTTGTATTTGATTTTCTTTGTTCTCTTATACTCTTATATTAGAGTGTTGTGAGATGTAATTAAATATTTGTTTTAGAGAGTGTGGATGTACTGGGGACCTGAGTTAGTTGAGGGTGTATTATGTGTTGTAATAATTTTCACATTGTGTTATTCTTTGGTTGTCTATTGACAACGACCGTGGTTTTTTTTCTTCTGGTTTTAGAGTTTCCATGTTATATTCTTGTGTTGTTATTGTGTTCCTCTTTTTTCTATATGCTTTGTTTTTTTAACAAAAACTGGTATTAGAGCTTTTGGTTCGATTGGTATAAGTGTTCTCAGTATGCTTTGTGGTTGCAATTTTGTCTAATCTTCCACATTAGAAAAGAAGGGTAGTGTTATGAGAGAGTTGTTGAACTGTAGTCACAAATTCTTCTGTGCAGTTTGGGCTAGAGAAAATTAATGGAAGAATTTTTTTTACTTGTGGAAAGTTCAAGTCAAAGATGTCTTAATATAATCAAGATTACACACGGTAGAGCTTTTTGCCAACAAGGAAGTTGCACCATAATGTTTCAACCTGGTTTTCGACATGTGAAAATTTTTGAAGTGCTTAGTTTTAAGTGAAGCATACTTTTCTTTAGGTGAAATATGATAGCTTTTTAAACTATGTTTGTCGCTGAAGACAATCTAAAATTCTTGTAGTGCTTTAACTTCAAGTGAAATTTATTCTTCATGATAAAATATATGATTGTTCGTGATGACAATGTGAAATTCTTGAAGTGGTTTATCTTCAAGTGAAATATATTCTTCATGAGGGAGTATGATAGTTTTTAAAACTATGATTGTCAGTTAAGAGAATGTGAAAATTCTTGGAGTGGTTTAGCTTCAAGTGGCTTTACTCTTTATGGTGGAGTATGATTGTTGGTGAAGACAATGAAATTTGATGTATTATTTTCAATCAAGGAAGAGGTTATTGATATTGATTGAAAAATGTACATGTTAATACTCTTTATGGTGGAGTATGATTGTCGGTGAAGACAATGAAAGCTTATGCATTATTTTCAATCAAGGTGGAGATTGTTGAGGTTGGTTGAAAAGATACATGTTGAAAAATTCTCACATCGCTTAGTTTTGTAAATGAAGAGAGAGTCCAAAACTATATCTTGGAGTCCCACATCGCTTAGTTTTAGGAAGGAAGATGGAATCCAAGGCTATATATAGGATTCAAGTTCTTCATTCTGTTAGCTGGGATTTTCGACGAAGGAAAAAAAGTTCTTTTGAAGTCCCACATTGCTTAGTTTTGTGAAGGAAGATGGAGTCCAAGGCTATATATAGGATCCAAGTTCTTCATTCTGTTAGCTAGGATTTTGGACGAAGAAAAAAAAACCTCAACAAACAAGGCAAAGACGAAAAGTCTTGGTTCGACCAGAATCTGGACTTAATGGAATTTTTGGATGTTGCAAGATACATTTCGACTAAGTGATGACATCGACCGTGTAGTCCTTGTGACAGAGGCAAATCGGTCTACAAGGCGGTTATTTGGGCGCGCAATATCACATTCGAATATCAATAACGACCTGTAGGTTTCCCTCTGAAGAGACACGTAGAGAACGCACGGAGACAGGCTACATGCAAAGCTTCACGTGGAAAACTTTGAAGATAGAAGCATTAGGAGTAGTTATTTTATATTTGTATATATATGAGTTCATTATGTTGAATTCAGTGTTTTCGTTACAAAAATTTCATTGAAATACTCAAAGTATCGACGTCTAGAGAAACGAGCGAATGGCTGAGACAATGTAAGAACAAATGAACTACCAACCTTTACTTTCAATGCAAAGTTTCTAATTTTAACTTTTCACTTTACTTTAAATCCTTTAATTTTCAATACCATTCAAGTTATTTCATTCATTATTTCCAATTTTTATCATTTCTGTTACACATTTCTAAAGTAGTCGAAGTTGACGTCTCTACGTGCTTATAGTTACTTAAGACCCTATTTTCGACCAAGTCAAAACTAGTCACGCAAACATAAGAAAATAAAAAACAAGTGGATATTTGGCATTGTGCCCTATGATTCACTAGTTGATCCTGCAAGTAACCCTTAATTTGGAGACTAATGGTTGTTTACCATTTTTCAGTGCAAACAAATTGGCACGCCCAGTGGGACCTTATCGCACCTCGAAAAATACAACCTTCGCGATGGGACACGGAAAAATGGTTTGAACAGAGTCTCCACCGAACTTTATTTATTCCAATGATGGAATAGGAAAATATTGAGAAAACCTTTAAGAGATAAGAACATGGTCATCGCAACCAAATTCTAGGTTCGAGAGTTGATTACGCAAAGGGAAGGTATTAGCACCTCTCACGTCTGTTGTACTCAACGGGAACCTCTTAGTTCGATTTGTGATGAATGTTAACTAATGTTATTTGTTTTCTTCTAAGCGAGTAATGTGAAAAGTAAGAGAAACGAGTTTCGATTGCTAAGGGGAAATGGGTGGTTTTATTATTAGGGTGCTCGCCAAGGATTAGGGCCCTTGTGCCTACGCATTCTCATTGCAAAACGAGAAATCAGAGCATCTGTAGTTCAGACTACGAGAAAAGGTTTAGATAGGAAAAAGAAAAGGTAGCTCGCCAAAGATTGAAGCCCTTGTGCCTACATATCTTCATTTGGACAAAAATGAAGAATCAGAGCATTCGTAGTGCGTGGGACTATGGGTTGTTGGTTTGTTTTAGAGGTGACAATTGTTCAAACACGAGAAAGGCAACTCGTACCTATACCATTAAAGAGAAGAATCGAAGGCTCTAAACCCCTCATTTTCACCTTTTATGAAATACTGTTTGAATATCATTAAGTGTTTTAATTTGATTTGAAAAAAAGGCTCGATGTTGATCGAGGTTTGGATTTGTGTGTGAAGAGGTGCAAGGGCTTGAACTAATGAAATGAGGTCCTAATGGGTATTGGGTAAGGTCGATGGTGATGCACAATGCAATCGACTTACAAAGGGTGAAAGCAAATAGAGTTTGATTGGTTGAAAGGTTGATGGTGATGGAAACTTATTGATTTGATTTATTATGAAAATGCTTGACGTTGGATCAAGCTTATTTGTGATCTTTTGAAAAGGTGTGGTTGATTTTATTTTTGAATTAGAGGGAGCCTATTCAACTAGCAAGCAAAGGGAAAGCGGTAAAAGTTATTACACGTCATGGGAGTGAGGATACATTTGTTCAAATGGGGATGGAATAAACAATAAGCAGATAACCTAAATAAACTAAACGTGCACTAGCAAAATGGGCTTGCCTTTTAGACGACCAACTAGAAGTAATTGATCGAATAAGTCTCATTGTAAGAAAGCCCAAGAGTAAGCTATGAATGATGTGCAAAAGTGTCATAAGACAAAGTAATAGAGAATGGAGATAACCAAGATCCATAACTCCTTTGCTAGGGTTTCTGTACAGTGTCTTAACTCCATGATGCCAAAGATAGTAACCATAGTCCACCACTTGAAATTTTTTTAGGGTTTCGATAATTTTATCATGTTTTTGTGTTTTTGAATAAGATGAACAAGATAAGATGAAGATGACAAGATGAATATGAACAATGATAATATGAACAAGGATATAAGATCAATGATATATAGACAAGGATAAGTAAATAGAGCAAGAGAATAATGAGTAGAAATTAAAGTTAGTTGTTAGTTGTTAATTGTCATTGATCGGTTAATCACGTTTTGAATCGGGTCCAATGTAGCGCTATGTTAAGAAATCCTAGCACAACTTATGAGAAAGATCATACTATGGGAGGCCGGTCAATAACAATATTTGTGCTAAAACACGATAGACAAATGATATGTAGATCATTCTCCAAGAATCATGCCACATGAAAAAAAATAGAACGGTCTCGTCTTATTCAAGAACTTCCATCGATTAATCGAAGGTAACCTATCACGATCTCAAAGTATAGAAAATGATCCAAAGGATCATTCTCTATCGATTTCAAATAATGATGGTTAAACAACTTCAACAATCAATATTCATGATATTAAAGACTATATCGACCAAAATGAAAAGGAAATAAAATCGAAATGAAAAGAAATCATGGAATACTAAACCAAGAACCAACTAAACATTATAAAATAGGTGCTTTCAAAATTTTTGAAAAAGAAAAAAGAAAAAAATAGGAAAAAAATAGAAAAAGAGAAAAATGATAAAAAAAATAAAATAAAATGAAAAAGGAGGGGGGGCGCAAGAAGTTGATTCAAGGGTGTGGTTAGAAATCATATGGGCTATAAGCCCAACAACAACAACAATAGCAAGGGCATGGTAGCAAGTCATGGGGGTGGTGTAGAGAATCATTTTTAACCATACACGGTCCATGTAAAAACAAGGCAAAGGATCCATCAAAATTTTTCAAAACAAAATAATGGCAAAGCAACCAAGTCAACGCATCAGACTCTAAACCAAAACCAAGTTTCTTTTTTTTATCAATGGAAAAACTCAGATTAAAAACAAAAAGGGTGTGAAATCATCAACATGAAAGAACAACGAGTCAAGAAAGCATCTATGTTTCCAACCTTCTTCGTTTGTTTTAGTCTCTCTCGTTCGCGCCTCGTCTCGCCTTACTCGACCTTGCTTCAGATTCAGGTTTGTATTATTTTGTGTTTGGATCTCATTTCGTCTACTCTCTCTTCTTCTACTTCATCTCTGATCCTGGGTTTGTGTATGTGTTTGTGGTTTGCGATTTGGACATAAGTGAATAAATTGGATGTTGTTGATATTTGAGCGATGAAGAGTGAGGTTTTGGTTTTGGTTGTTTGCACATGAGGTATTGGTTTTATGATTTTGTATGGCGTGGTGTGCATGAGTCGTGACTTTGGATTTGCAATTGTTGTTGGTTCGGTTGTGAAAGTATGTAGTATGGATGGTAAGTTGTGTTGTTGTGTGCGTACGAGACTCATGGTATGCTGCGTTCATTGTATGATTGTGGCCGCTATGGAATGTCGACAAGGTTATGTGTGGTATATGCTTGTGAATCATGGCTGTTAGGTGATGTGTGTTGCGTTGCATAGTCTTGGCATGGAGGAAAGGCTTACTATGTGTGTACATGATGGTGCCAAAGCTTGTGAAGCGTGCTGGTGTGGCCTTGGAAAAGTTAGTGTGTATGTGGGGTTTGTGTATGGATTGTGTGGTAACGCGCGTGAGTCATGTTCTAGCAAGACATGGCAAGTGGGAAATTGGTGGCTCAAGGAGAAATATTAGTTTATGGCTTTGCTTTTATTGTTTTCTTATAATTTTTGATGGACTTCCAATTTATTGTAACATGGGCTTTTGGTAAAAAAAATGGGCTTTGAAACATAAAAGATGGGCCTTTGAATTTTGAACATTGATTTGTAATGGGTAAATGGATTTTGGATATGGATATTTGAATTGAATTTGAAAAGCGAAAATTGGTTAGAAAAATAATATAATTGAAAATGGTTATGGAGATGGAAAAAATGGATTTATGGATACATATGGATAATGGATTTTAAGAAAAAAGGTTAATGGATAATGGATTTAGGGGAAAAAAATGGATAATGAAATGAATTTGGATAATGGATATGGGAAATAGATTTGAAAATTTAAATGTGAATTAGGAATTGAAACTTTGAAAGCATACCTTAAATTCCATGTAAGCCATAAACAATGAATCCTTGAACCAAATCTTGAATGAAAAAATTTCTAAGAACTTTATGCCATGATGAATTCATCTTGAATTTTTCTTGAACCAATGACAAGCACATGAATCACATGATCAGGACTGGCAAGGACCAAATGCACTGAACTGAAAGTTTTGCAATTTGACTTCAACCAGATGACTTGAACTTGCACAAAACCCTAATTGGAGCCTCAAGTACAAATCATTTGAATTATGCACACCCTAGCATTTATCATGAAACAAACTCTTGACTGACCAAGATTAGGTCAAAACTAGATGAACTTCAATCAACACTGCACACACAACTGCCCTGATAGCCTCAAATAAATCTTGTTTCATCCAAATAACAACTTAGACAAGATGAAATGAAAGCAACTTATATATATTTTTTTGGATTTTTGAATAATGGTTTGTAGATGGAAATACAGGTGAAAGTAATATACAGGTAGGACAAATTTGGGGTATGACAGACCTGTGCAAAGTTTCCTATCTATGTATAGATTTTTTTTGTTTTCTTTTCTTGTTATATTATTTAAGAGTTTTTTTCTGGGTATTTTGTATGCAATTAAAGAGTGATCTTAAATGTAGTGCAACAATCCTGGGCATTTTTTTCTGGGTATTTTGTATGCAATTAAAGAGTGATCTTATATATATATTTTTAGATAATGTCAACCCCCAGAACAATCCTCAAAATGTAGTGCAACAACCATCCATGTCGAATATTGAGGAGCCAGTTCTCTCGACACCAGTTAGGACAACTGCACCGGTGGTATGAACGACGCCAGTCGTAACGATGCCATCGCAGGGCGCTACACCCCCACCGCAGTCAAGGAATGCTCTTAATATTCCTGCCATTGCGAAACCTTTGTTTGAGTTCACAATGCCACCCCTGGTAGAGATTACCCTTATGGTATGCCAACATCTATGATGGCCAACCTCTAACCAAATATGTCAACCTTTAGTGACAATGTGATGGCCACAACGCCATTATACAATTGATAAGTGCCAAATTGTGTTAAATATGTGTGTAGTTTTGTGGCACTTATTGACTTGTTTCAATTGAATTTCTTAGATAAACCTCAAATTTTGTGTACATATTGTGTAGTTTGATCATTTGCAACTTATTTTGTAGGTTTGTATGCATTGGAGGAGCTTTAAGCATCAAAGGACATGAGATTTGCTTCTAAAATGCAATTTTTGAAGTTCTTGAGAAGGTTAAGCATGGTCCTAGCGCGCTTAGAGGTCCTAGGCAATGGGGAAGGAATTTTTGAAGTTTCTGATTATGCTAAGCGCAACCAGAGTGGCCTTAGAGCGGGTTGTGCTTAGCTCAGATTTTTGTGCTTAGCCCGAATCCACTTTTCAGCTTTGCATATATTCATTTCTTCTTAGATATTTTGGGGCTCTCAACCATTTTTCATATTCTCTTTGGCACAACAACACAAAAAACCCATTTTTGGGAAAGAGGAGCTTGGAAAACAACAAGAGAGGGTGCACCTTGAAGATTCGGAGCTGGATTTGCTTCTATCGGCGGGACACTGCTATGGATGCTTATTCATCTTCATTCTTCTCTTTGTATTTAGATACCATGGGTAGCTAAATCCCTTTCTTGTTGGGGTTGGATATAATTTTACTGTTAAAGTATGTATTTTTGTTGATCATAGTGTTGTGTATAATCTATTTCATGAATCTATATTGATGTTATCCTTGTTTACTTGTTTTACATTTTGATTTGAACCATGATTGAGAAATACTCTTCGAATCTCGATCTAGGATAACCATCTGTTAAATTCTAAATGCTACACATAGATTTATATCTACCATTCACCGTGGATATCGAATCTTAATGCTCCATATTGTTTAATAGAGTGAGATATCATCAATTAAACAATAGGCTAGACATAGCGGTGTTGATGAGTGATATGTGATGATATTGATGAATTTTTAGATTGTACATAATTGATTGGTATATTTACGTATTTGATCGGTGGATGAAATCCAATCCTGACAAGTTCTCTCCTCTCTCCAAAACTTTATTCATTTATTCATGCGTTTTACATTCCGCATCTTTAAACTTTTAAGCACCCTCCGAACAACAAGCTTAAAAAAGTAGAAATCGTTGAGCGACATTTGATATCGCACCAATCCCCGTGGATACGGTAAAACAAATACTTACTTTTGATTGCTACTTTACTACAACAACAAAATGACGTCATTATCGGGGATTGGTGTTTAGATATTAAAAGCATCCCAATAGTTTCTATTTTTTAAGCTTTGTACATATTGCAATAGTAACAATAATGAGGGTTCTTTTTGGAAAAAAGGCGTCTAGCTAACGACATACAACAAGCGTTTATTGGGAGGCAACCTAAACTTTTAATTATTTAATAGTTTTTCATTTATTAGTATAGTTAGTAAAGAGTAAGAGTGGATGGAAAGCTTGAAAAAAGTTGACATTTTTGAAAAACCATGTTGCAGCTTTGCTCACTAATTATTTAATACACTCGTCAATGATATCTATAAAGCAGCATGTATCATCTATAGCTGGGGTTTTAAGAAATTGGGAAAGAATAAACTCTATTTTCTCTTCTCCTACCTCAAATGTCAACTTCCCTCATTTCACATCAATTATTGCACCAGATGTGGCTAAGAAAGGTCTCCCTAGTATGATCGGTATGTTCGAATCTTCCTTTATATCCATTACTATGAAGTCAGTAGGGATATAACATTTACCGATGTGAACTGGGATATTCTCAAGTATTCCTACAGGGTAGTTAACAGAACGGTCTGCAAATTGAAGTGACATTCTAGTAGGTCTCAAGTCTCCTAACTTCATCTTTTTACAGATAGAAAGAGGCGTCAAACTTACACTAGTTCCTAGATTTAAAAAGGTGTTGTCGATGACAAAATTTCCAATAACACAGGGAATAGAAAAAATACCAGGGTCTTTCAATTTGGGAGGCATGTTATTTTGGATAATGGTACTACACTCTGCACTGAGTGCCACGGTTTCGTCATCTTCAAGCCTTTTTTTATTGGACAAGATCTTTTTCAGGAACTTTGTATATGGCATCTGGGTAATAACTTCAGTGAAAGGTATAGTCACATGGATTTGCTTTAGGAGCTCGACAAATTTCTTAAACTTACCCTCATTCATGGTTTTTGCGAGTCTTTAAGGATATGGTATCTTCGATTTATAAGGTGGCAGAGGCACATAAGGTTTTTCTCTCTCAACAACCTCTTCAGTATTAGGTGTAGTCTCTTCATCAGTTGTTTTTTCCTACTTGGTCTCCCTCAATTGTCTTTTCAGGTTCCTCCTCTACTCTTCTATACATCACAAGGTTTTCAACTCTTGGGTCTACGGGTTCATCCAACTCTGTCCCACTTCACAGTATGATAGCGTTTGCATGACCTTTAGGGTTTGGTTGAGGTTGGCCAGGAAATGTACCAGCGGGAGCTACAACACCATTTGTTTTTGGGCTACTTGATTTATTTGAGTTTCAAGCATCTTGTTATGAGTAACAATGGCGTCAACCTTGGTTGTAAACCGGCTCGTTAGTATGAACGTTTTGGTTCATGAATTCTTTGTTCTGCTGGGTCTAGGATGCGATGAAGTTTTCCATCATGAGCTTTAGATTCGATTTTCTAGGAGCAGGAGGAGCATCAAATGCTCTTTTTTGGAAATTTTGAGAATTAGAAGGTGAAGGACTTGGAGCAAATAAAGCATTATTATTCTTGTAGGAGAAATTAAGATGATTCTTCCATCCAGGATAATATGTGTTCTAATAGGGATTACCTTAGGCATAGTTAACTTGATCAAAGACGGTCCCTGTTAATACTTGGCAATCAGTAGCTATGTGCCCTTGGACTCCACAAATCTCACAGTTTGGAGCTACAACAGCCATGATGGCTGGAGCAGTGATAGTTAGATTGTTGATATTTAGGGTAAGTGCCTCGATCTTGACATTCACATGATCAATCCCATTAACTTCAAACATCCCTCCTTTCATTTGGGGTTTCTCGACTTGAGCTCGTTCGATTCCCCACTTGTAATGGTTTTGAGCCATGTTTTTTATAAGCAGATAAGCTTCGTTAAAAGGTTTATCCATTAGGGCTTCGCCTGAAGTAGGGTCTATGGTCATCTTTGTGTTGTAAAGTAGACCATTATAGATGGTATGGATGATCAACCATTATATAAACCATGACGAGGACATAGTTTCATCATATCTTTGTATCTTTCCCATGCTTCGAAGAGTGATTCTCCTTCAACTTGTTTAAATGTGGTTATGTGATTTCTCAACACTTCCGTTTTGCTTGGTGGGAAATATCTGGCTAAGAATACCTTATAAAGTCCATTCCATGTCATAATTGAATTTGGAGGTAGGGACTGTAGCCATGCTCTGGCTCTATCTCTAAGGGAAAATGGAAATAGAAGTAGACGAATAGCTTCAGCGTTTACACCATTAGTTTTTAGAGTGTCTTCGTAATACACAAACATGGATAAATGAAGATTCGGGTCCTCGGTGGGATTTCCAGAGAACTGGTTCTGTTGCACTATTTACAGTAGAGATGGCTTCAATTCGAAATTATTCTCCTAGATTGCAGGTGGAACAATGCTTGAATGTGGCTCTTCCCCTGATGGAACAGCGTAATATTTAAGAGGTTTCATATCAGGTGCAACCATGGGTGCAAATATGGCTCAGTATTGTTCAATCTTGTGTCTTATACACAGGAATCACTCTAATTCGTCAATCAGTAGCTCTAACTCCTCTCCTTGTGAGCGAGTGCTTGGCATACAACCGATAAATAAAAAGGAAAGATGCCTTAGTCTATACGGCACAACAGTGGAGTTACGATATTTGACTAAATTGGTCCCCAACAACGGCGCCAAAAACTTTGATGTGTGTGTCTACGTGTGGTAGCTTATTCGAAAGTGCATGGATATTATCAAAGTAATATAAAAGATATCGAACCCACTGAGACCAATAGTCAATCCTATCGTTACCAAACATATCCCTATGTAAATCTAAGGCTAATCGGATATATTATTTTTTTGGATTTTTAAAAAGAAAATAAAACAAGAATTAAAACTTGGCTTTGGATAATAATAATAATAACAATAATAATAATAATTGCAAGACCGGAATGTAATTTCCAATCGCACCTCTAGGACTCAATAAATTCTTGGCGTTTACTTTGAGTTTTATAAAATAGTTTTCGGAAAGTAAGTATAAACTTAAAAACACTGCTCACTTTCGCGCATCCCATGTTATGCTTCAAAACATAATTGTTTTATTGTTGTTGTCTTAATTTAACTTTGGAAACAATTTTTGGAAACCAATAAAACCTAATTAATCTCAAAAGCGTTGTCGCTGTTTTTAGAAATTAAATCTAATTTTTACGATCGAGTACTAATCTCACACTGTCACTTTGTTGATCAGTACCTGAGTGTTTTGAAATTGCAAATGCAGACGTTGATCAGACACTGCTCTCACATTGTCGTTTTGTTGACCGGTACTTGAACGTATCAAAATTACAAATGCATAAAATTTATCGAATATTGGTCTCACACTGTCATTTTATTGACCAAAATCTGAATGTTTTCAATGTCTTGCAAAACCTTCAAATATTGAACCTTAAAAATCGGAACGATGATCCTCACATCCAGACTTTAGTAATTTAGCTGGACATGGTTTCGAAAACAAACATACAATTTTCAATATTCAATTCAAACAAAGACATCATGAATAATTTAAAGCAATTGATAAAGGAGTTTTGCATATGAATTAACAGTATAAACATGAATCCAGAGCAAGAACAATAGAATTACAATAATAAGGCAGAAATGTAAAAGACTCAAAGTAAAAGCAAAAAATTAAAGGCAATTGTAAATTAAATAAACCTGAAATAAAAGTCGTAATTAAATTGAAGGAAAGATTGTTGATCCAAGCAAGTCACAATGGTAGAAGAACTAGAACTCTAGAATTTGCAAAAACCTTTAATATAACTCTGATACAACTTAGAGCGCAAAATTCTGATAAAAACTAACTATATATAATGTCACATATGTTGAAACTCCATCCGTAATTGTGTAGAATTCGTGGGAGAAAATGTGGAAGAATGGGGGAAGACTGAGTTATTTCTGTTACAATTTTTCAGGAAGTGCACTGCATGGTGTAGCGTGCGATTTTTGTCGGTGACGCGACCACCTTACCGCAATGGTTGGAATTGGGTGCTACTTTCTGATTTCTTATTTATTCTATGAAGCTGGAAAGGAAAGGGAAGGTATCTAAAACTAACCTTGCACGCAAATGTTTTCTTTAACAAATGCTAAGAGATTGGGGATTCAGGGTCAGGTTATACAAAGGGAAGTTGTCAACACCCAGTGTATATATGGTTATCTATAGACTTTGCATTACATATTTCTCTATTAATTTGAACTTCTTTCTAGTGTTTGTCTGTCGTGGGTTGGGAAAGTTTCTCCTTTGGGAGTGTTGAGGGAGTGTTTTTGTTGTTTTTGGGTTTTCCATTGTTTTTGGGAAGGTACTGGACCTAAAGTTTTTGGTTTGTGTGCTCGCTAAGATTTCGCAATCGTATGCCTACGTATTCCCATAAAGATAACTGGGAAATCAAAGCAATCGTAGTTTCTCCTATTTCTATGGGAGGAATGATGGTTGGTGTCCTGTTCAAAGTCCAAGATTGAAGCTAGATGAGTATTTATGTCTTGTTCAAAGCCCAAGATTGATACTAAAGGGGTGACTGAGAGAGAATTTGTCATATCTAAAGGGAGATATCTCACCTGTTCATCACAAGTTGTTGGGTAATTGATTATAAAGGAGAATTACTTTAACTGAGATATGAGAATTCAATAATGCCATAATTTCCTTTATAAGGGTGATGTCATGAAGGAAGAAACTTTAACTCAGTGTAGAGCAATGCCATTTTTCCTTATGAGTCTTCCATGCTAAGAGACGGACATTGGCTTGGATGTAAATAAACCCGAGGCTTACCACTTATAGAAATTAGATGAAAGAAGAGATTTACCAGGATAAAAGAGGGACTGCAACTTGGATTTTTGAATCAACAATTGTGCCACTTACAGCAATTATCTGGAAATTGGGTTTTTTGATTGTCTGTTTTGATATGTGATGTACAGAGAAATGTCTTCCTACAGAGTGGAATCTTGATTTCCTCTTAGGGGATGTTGATTCTTGTGTGCCTTAATCAAAGCCCAAGGTTGAAGCTAAAAGATTGACTCTGCTTAGGGAGTTTTATATCTGTCTTGTACAAAGCCCAAGATTGAGGCTGAAAAGGAATTGACTCCACTGGGGAGATTTTATCTGTCTTGTACAAAGCCCAAGATTGAGGCTGAAAAGAGATTGACTCTACTGGGGAGAGGTTTTATCTGTCTTGTACAAAGCCCGAGATTGAGGCTGACTCTACTGAGGAAAATCATTATATAAAGCCTAAGAGGAGGCTGGTTGGAGAAATTCTTATATGAAGCCTAAGAGAAGGCTGGCTTCTGCTGAGGATTGTTGAAATCCAGAGACAAATCCAATATTTATTGGGGAATCCAAAAGGGAATCAACTTTTGCTAGGGATTGAAGAAGAGTGGAAATATCAGATGCCATGAGGTTCTGATTCTGTTAGGGTTTTATTGATGGTAAATTGACCCTAGCTGGGGATTTTTTAAGGTGAAGGTTTAAAGGTTGAGTTTAAAAGCCTATGGAGGTTTTAAACTCTGCTGGAGACTGATGAAATAATCAGGGTTTTTTCCTGTGCTTTTAGGAAACTGGGTTTCCTGGGAAATCTATGAGGGGATGAGACTTTCCAAGTCTACTTGAATGAAGAGATTGCCTCTTAGCTGGAGAATGATCTTTGTATGATGTCTAAGAGGAGGTTGACACTGTCCAAGTCTCTTATGAAGTGGTAGGTTATGGCTGTAGAGAGAGATCTTTGTATGATGCCCAAGAGGAGGCTGTTGGTTTAAGGGATGAATATTAACCCTTGAATGGTCTGATATTTTAGAATTCTGGACTCTCCTAAGGATTGAACTAGTAGAGATGACTAAGTTCTATCCTATACCTGTAGGAGGTCTTCGGGTCCTTGTACTAAGACCGAGAGGAGGCTGAGAACTTCTAAGAAGCCTGTGGGTCCTTGTACTAAGCACAATATGAGGCTTGGGATGCTTTTAGGAAGCCTGTGGGTCCAAGCCTAAGAAAAGCTAAAGAAAGGTTTCACCGAGAATTAATCCTTTCTTTGCAGAATAGTTCTAAGGTTTGAAAAAATTCAAAAGAGGTTTCACCGGGAATTAATACTCATTGGGGAAATGAATTTCTTGTACATATATTTCTAAGTTAGGACAGTCTTGAGAAAAGTTTCACTGGGAATAATTCCTTTCTCTGTTTCATATTGTATAAGCCTAAGAAGAGACAAGATTGTATCTAGAATTTCCTATGGGGAACTAGTTTTGTCTGTGTTGAAAGAGTAACCACTGGTTTGATCTAGACCTAGACCTAATTGTCGGGGAAAACTCTAAGCAAGTATATACAAGCATATACAGATGAAATATATAAACAAGTATGTATTGAAGAGATAGTGGAACTTACAGTTGTGCAAGCCCAAACATAGTAATTACAATTGTATGGTTAGTTATCCAAGAAATTGAAGAAAGTTTTGATAAAAACTTTGAATTTGAATTTGGATCAAAGAGGAAAGTTGTTTTAAAAGGAAGTTTGGGGCTTATACACCAAGGAGAGGCTTAGATGAATTCTTTTGAAAAGGCGACGATCACGTCGTAGTTTTGAAAATCACAGTGGGACTTATACAATGACTGAGGCCCAAATTATTGTATTTACAAAAAGGATGGGTCTTACACTCTATTAGAGGCCCAAAAGTTTATTTTTATACAAGAGTTGGGACTTATAGCTCAAGGAGAGGCCCAGATGAAAAACAGTGATCACACTGTTATTTTGAAAATCGCGTAGGGACTTATACAATGACTGAGGCCCGAATTATTTATGTACAAAGGAGGTTGGGTCTTATACTCTATTAGAGGCCCAAAAGTGTTTGAAAAGAATAAAAATGGGGCTTACAACTCAAGGAGAGGCCCGGATGAAAATTGTTTGAAAACGGCGATCGCGCCGAGATTTTTAAAATCGTATTGCGACTTATACAATGACTGAGGTCCAAAAAGGTTTATTTACAAAGGGATGGGACTTACACTCTACCAAGAGGCCCAAAAGAGTTTGAAAAATGTTTGATAACTTAAAATTAAGAGAAACCCTAATTTTAATTTAAAAAATAGTTTTTTTTAAAGGAAATTAAATATAAAATGATACAAAATATCAAATATATTCAAAAACAAGTTGTCAACTTAAATTTTTTTTTTTTGAAAAATCATGTTAAATCACATGAAAGCTTGAAATTCAATTGGTTTTGAAAAATCAAGTTGAGAATTTCATTAAAAAATGTTTAAAAACAAATAAAATTAAATTAAATTTAAAAATCAAAATATATTAAATAAATAATATAAAATGTGATTTTTTTGTATAATAAAATATTTAAACATTTTTGTGACTTTTTAAAAAAAGAACCAATAAAAAATGATGAAAAATGAGAGAGAAATTAATTTTTGAAATCATTTAATAAAAATATCAAATATTCAAAAATTCAAATATTTGAAAATGGCGCCAAGGCCATCTTCTCCTTCCTCACGACTACCCGCCATAGCCAATTTGTAAAACCTCTCATATCTCTCTGATTACTCAATGAAAATGGCTTTTGTAAACATGCAACTTGCTCGTTTTTGAACAAGGACTCCAATGGTACCAATTAATTGCATTTATATTAAGTATGGAGTGAGAAATCAGAAGATGAACTCAAGAACCCTAATTTCTGCAAGAACACTATGAAATCCTATACACGATTCATACATAGCAGTTAATTAAGGGGAAACACTCTACATAAGTGCAGAAACATGTTTGTAACTTGAAAACACATTTATGATGCATGAATTATAGAGTTTGAGAGTGTCAGGCTTACCTCTTGCAAGAAGAATTCAAATTCTATGTTGGAGGTGTTACAGATGTTGTGTAATGATCTGGATAGCTTCAATGGACCTCAAGTAATGTGTTTGAAGGCTTGGAATGGATGGAAAACACCTGGATCACTCTGTGGTACCTCAACTGCAAATGGCCTCTAGGATGGCTATGGAGGTTTGTGATTTTGGTGTTACAAATGAAGGATGAGTGCTTGGACAGTTCATATATGATGTATATGAGATGTTAGCATCATTGGTTTTGGCAGAATTGTTTCCAATTTCAAAATTCGATAGTGACTTGTAATAGAAGTAAAATCTGGCCTAGAGAGTGAAATGTGAGAAAGTATGTGTTGCTATGCTTTGAGGTACTCTAATTGATCACAAATGAGCTCTATTTATAGTGTGTCAAGTTTGTTTTGGCAGCAATAGTGAATGGTGGCTGGTACATACCTTTGTCCAATGGTTTTCAAAAGGAATCTCAAGTCTTCTCTAGCCATTGACTTGGGTCAATCTTGCAGGCCTATGATCTTCTGATGCTTGAGTTTATCTTGACTCATTTGCAATATTGTGGACTGATACATGTCAGCTCTATGCATCCATTCAATGCCTCATGACAAATTTGAAAGTTTTGGATTTGAACTTTGAATGTCACATGCCAAATGATGAGGTTTTGGACTTGCAAGGCTCGATGGTGTTGTAGCTCTGCAGAGATCATGTTCATTGCACTTTAGAAACTTGTCTTGTATGGTGACAAGGCTTTCCAAGTCATGGAAATGACAAAATCATGGGGCAATTGCAAGACTGTCTTGCAAAACCAGTCTTGGAGGTGTCATGTTTCCATGCTCATAACTCCCTACTCAAGTTGAATTAGGATGAGTTCTGGTACTCTTTGGAAAGCTTTTATATCTTACTTTAACTTTGATGTCTAACAATGGTCTTGAATCAACTTGGATCAAGGTGAAAAATGGCCTCAAAGTTGATAAAAATCCAAGACAGATTATGTCCAAAATTTTCACTAAGTGTTGGAAAAAATGGTCATTTTCATGTTTTTGTGATTTTGATCAATCCATAACTTAAAATCCATGAGGATTTGGAATCTTTTGTAGTTGACAATTTTGAAGTATGTCATGTGAACTTTCATTTGAGCTTTGGATGGAAGAAAAAGGCCTTGTGGTTTGGAAGTTATGACCTTGCAAAGTTGGTACCAAATCACTTTTGTTCCATAACTTAGAAAATTTTAAGTTTCCTATGGTTGCCCCTTTTGCAAGTAACCCTATTTTTCTTGATTTTTCTTGATGAATGATGATCAATACCAAGCATTAACATTGTTTTTGACTTAGGGGAGCCATATTTGTGAAAAAAATTCAAAAAGTCAAACTTGATTTTGGGCACAGTTGACTTTTTGTCAGATGAATTCCAAACTGTGTGATCTTCTATGAAATCAAGTTCTTGACCTAATTAAAACCTAATGGATGGATTCCATAGGTGTTTTGGGGTGTCTTGAATCATGTCCCAAGGTTTGGGAACATGTCTTGGTCCAAAGTCAAAGGTACAGTTGACTTTTTCTTCAAAACCCTAATTGTGGTCCAGATGAATTTGAAACTTATGAATCAAGCTTCTTGGATCAATCCATTGTTGCAAATGGATCAATGTGGTGTATTTGAGGCCCTCAAATCATGTCTTGAGGTCTTGGTTCAAGTCTTGCCTTAAAAGTCAACTTAGGGGTGAATTAGGTCAAGAAACCCCAATTTCTGATTTTTTATGAATGCTTCCTCTGAGGCTATTTTGACTTGATGATTGGACTCATAAGGTCCCTTTGAGCATTTTGGATCATGTTTTGAAGTATTGGCTCATGCCCAGATGAAAATTTTCATCTGGAGGCCTTGGTCGACCAAAACCCTAATTTGGTGACACTGGCGATCTTGAGGCTTGATCCACTTGGAATGTTGCAACCTTGTGCTTGATTCTTGATGTGGGAGTCCTCTTGATCCTTTATAGATGCTTGAAAGGCTAGACAAGTTGAAGATCATGTCAATTCTTGATTGATCCTTTGTCTGAGTGCTCTGAGAGGGCTCAAAACCCTAATTCTTGATTGTAGTGAATGCTCAACAATCCTTGAGGAGATTGGTGAGGTATGATGGTACGTCCATATTTTGGTAATGATCTTCACAATGATGGGAAATCTTGTGGTCAAAATTTGGGGTATGACACATGGCGGATGCCATGATGCTTGTGGCGGTCGCCACAAGTGAAATATGAGGGTTTTGGAAGTTGCACTGCATGACGGACGCCATGATATTTCTTGTGCTGGCCGCCACACTCCTTTGACTGCGCTTCTTTATTCCCTCTCTCCCTGGTGGGCTCCATGACTGCCTAGTCATGGCAGGCGCCATGTGGGTTACCACTTGTGTCTTTTTGCCATTTTTCTTCACTTTGCGTCATATTCGTCCGGTTTCTTCATATATCGACTCCTACTTGTAAAGTACTTGAAATGTATATAAATTACCGACATAACACTGCAGAATGTGATAAAGTGACACTAAAATATGTGCAAATCGAGTCAAAATAAATATGTGTTTAAGTGTTATAATATGCCTTAAAACCTTAGAGCAATGAAAAGAAATAAAATATGTTTCGTGATTTCCAGAAATCAGAAAGCCGAAAAGAAATTAGGTCTAGATAATTTCTGGCTTGGTGTTGAGTGCATGTGTGTTGTTGTTGGATTTGATAGAAACTGGCATAAACTGCAAACAAAATAGCTAATGTCAGGCCTAAAATGTGTTAAATACAACTTTAGAAATATTAAAATCTTTTAGCGATAAATAGAAAGAAAACATGTTTCGAGATTTCAAGAAATCTGAAATTTGAAAATTCGTTAAGAGATATAGTAACCATTGAGCTTCATTTAAAGTGTTTGGCAAACTTCTATATTCAATTTTTGAAGAGTATCATGAGACAACTTTTTTATTTTTCCTTTTGCAACTAATGAGACTTGTGGTTACATAAAAGTTAAAGTCTATTATTGATCTTATGGTTGCTGGGTAGGAACCATAATATGAATCTGTGAAGCCTCTCAAGTTAAAACTTGAGTCATGTTTGAAGAAAAGTCATAAGGCTAGTGCATTTTTGATGTATCTCAAATTCCTTGATGTTGATTGGATGTGTGTTGTTGTTGGCTTTGATAGAAACTGGCATAACCTACAAATAAAATAGCTAATGTCATGCCTAACTCTTGTTAAATATAACTGTAGAAGTATACCTTAAAACATTTGAGCGATGAAGATAAAGAAAATATGTTTTGAGATTTCTAGAAATCAGAAGGTTGAAAAGCAATCTGATTCAAGCAATTCATGAATATCGGGTTTGATCGGATTGGTTCGTGGATCTGTTCATTTATGTTAGAATATTTATATTAATTTAAATATATTATAAATTAATATAAATAATTTTATAATATATTTATAATATTTTAAACTAATATAAAAGATATTATAAGATATTTATAATATATTTTTTTAATATAAAAGATATTATATATATATATATATATATATAATATTCTAAATTAATATAAAAAAAAAAATAAGATATTTACAATATTTATATTCTAACAATTAAAGAGCTATGTTTTGGCCATTAAGGATTTGTTGGATTTTAGAAGTTATAAATATGTTACAGTATCATTCTTGTTTTTACAACCTTTAGAACTTTATCAAATAAAGAAAAGAGAAGGGTTATGAATCCTTTGTAAACTTAGAGAGGCAAATGTTAAAATTCATTGAGTTCTTAGAATTTAAGAAACATTTGAAGGTATCTAAAGGGATTCAAAAATACTTCTAAACAGATTAGACTTATGTGATTTATATATTGAGAGTTGTAGAAATTGAGAAACATTTGGATAGAAATAGGGTTTGGTTTGTGAAAACTCCAAAGGTTTTTTTCTTCTTGTAACTCATTTGTAATCTCTTGTAATAATTATTGGAAGTATAGTGAATTGGAGAACCGCTTTCTCCTTCATAGTAGATCATTTGATCGAACTGGCTAAACAAGTTATTGTGTTCTTGTCTATTATCTTATTTTTGCTTGTTGTGATTTTGCTTTCAACTTTGGCAGGTTATTGTGTTTCTTTAGGCCATTTATTTTTTTTTTCATTAATCTTTGTCTCCACACATCAAATTTCTTAGTGTGTTTAAGGTGTGAATAATTTTTCTTAATTGCTTTAAGTTATTATATCAGTTTCACAATAAATTTCCCCCACCATGGGGAGAAGAGGTATTATTTACAAGGGAGCACAATGGGTAAATAAGAGATTGATAATTTTTTAAGAGACAACAGTTTTGGGTTATGTTAAGTGAATATGAAAGCAATTTTCACTCAAGAAAAGTGTATTGAAGCATTGAAGTATGGCGCATCGATGCCTGCACGCCTAACTCAAGCAGATAATACCAAGATGGTGGATAAGGCCAAGAGTCCCATTATCTTAGGTCTTAGGGATAATGTTCTAAGGGAAGTATCCAGAGATCAAATTGTAGCTTCGATGTGGGAAAAACTTGAATCATTGTATATGACCTAGTCTTTGGCTCAATGGTTGTGTCTGAAACAAAAACTCTACTCATTCCGAATGGTAAAGGAAAACCCTATAGCATAGCAACTGAAATAATTTTAGAAGATTATTGATGATCTTGGGAATATTGAAGTGTGTCATACCCCAAATTTTGACCATCAAGATTTCCCATCATTGTGCAAGTCATCATCACAATATGGATGTACCTTTATGCCTCATCAGTCTCCTCAAAGATGATTGAGCATTCACCACAATCAAGAATTAGGGTTTTAAGCCCTCTCAGAGCACTTAGACAAAGGATCAATCAAGAAATGACATGATCTTCAACTTGTATAACCTCTCAAACACACATAAAGGATCAAAAGGACTCCCACATCAAGAATCAAGCACAAAGTTGCAACATTCCAAGTGGATCAAGCCTCAAGATCGCCAGTGTCACCAAATTAGGGTTTTGGTCGACTATGGCCTCCAGATGGAAATTTTCACCTGGGCATGAGCCAATACTTCAAAACATAACCCAAGATACTCTAAGGGACCTCATGGACCCAATCATCAAGTCAATTTAACCTCAGGGGATGCATTTACCAAAAATCAGGAATTAGGGTTTCTTGACCTAATTCACCCCTAAGTTGACTTTTGAGGAAAAGCATGAGCCAAGACCTCAAGACATGATTTGAGGACTTCAAATACACTACATTGATCCATTTGCAACAATGGATTGGCCCAAGAAACTTGGTTCACCAATTTCAATTTCATCTGGACCACAATTAGGGTTTTGAAGGGAAAAGTCAACTGTACCTTTGACTTTTGACCAAGACATGCTCCCAAACCTTGGAACATGATTCAATACACCCTATATCACCTATGGAGTCCATCCATTAGGTTTGATTTAGGTCAAGGACTTGATTTCACAAAGGATCGCACAGTTTGGATTTCATCCGATAAAAAGTCAACTGTGCACAAAATCAAGTTTGACTTTTTGGAAATTTTCACAAATATGATTCCCCTAAGTCAAAAATAATGTTAATGTGTGGTATTGATCATCATTCATCAATAAAAATTAAGAAAAGTGAGGTTTCTTGCAAAAGGGGCAACCTTGAGAAACCAAAATTTTTCCAAGTTATGGAATAAAAGTGATTTTGGTACCAACTTCCAAGGATCATAACTTGAGATCCAAGCAACCATTTTGGGTGATCCAAAGCTGGATTTGTAGGTCTTGATACACTCTACAAAAGATTCAACTACCTCAGACTCAAATTCCTTATGGGTTTTGAGTTATGGATTGATCAAAATCACAAAAACATGAAAATAACACTTTTTCCAACACTTAGTGAAAATCTGCCTAAGTTACCAGCCTTGAACATCCATGTCATGAGGTTTTTTCAGTTGGATCCAAATAGTTTCAAAACAAACTATGATCACACATGTTTTGTATCATATGAGGGCTTTCTAAAAAGCACAAGAGCCTCCCATAACTCAACTTGAGCAGAGAGATATAGATCCCTCAAAATCACCATTTCCAACTGTCCTAGGCAAGGCAGATTTTGGCAGATTTTGTTGTTTTGCTCGATTTGGCAAAATTGAGCAACTCCAAGCCTTGTCATCATTTTGGACACATCTGAGGATAAAACAAGAAGGGAACGATCTGATCCCCAAGCCTCCAAAGTCCAAAAATCTACATTAGCCATAACAAACCTAAAAAGGCTAAAAAGGTGCCAAGACTCCAATTTTGTTGCAATGCATTTAATGGATACACCAAGGTGGCATGGACTGGCACATTCCTAATTGAATGAGTTAAGGATCAGCACTGAATCATATGACCATAGGCATGTGCCCTAACCTCAAGTCAATGGCTAGAGGAGACTTGAGATTCCTTTTGCTCAACATTGGCCAAAGGCCTGCTGCAACTGCCATTCACTATTGCTTGCAAAACAAACTTGCTCTACTACAAATAGAGCTCATTTGTGCTCAGTTTGAGTACACCAAAGCACTACAACACTTGCTTTCCTCAAAATCCCCCTCTTTAGGCCAAAATGCCTTCTTTTGCAAGGTATCTTTGAGTTTTGAGTTAAAAAGCAATTCCACCATAGCTCATGATCCAAACACCTCTAATATGTTGTATCTAAGCTGTTCAAATACTCAGTTGTGACCTGAAACACCAAAATCACAAAGTCCACTTCCAAAACCTCAAAATTGGACTTTTCTGCATTTTTCAAGCCATGTCTTGATTCAGTCACTTCCAAAACCAACCAAAGCCTCAAACACACTCCAAATATCATCCTTGAACTGTCCCAAATGGTTCCCCTCATCTGGACACCATTTGAGAGAGTTGCCATATTGGTCACTTTTGCCCCTTTTGCAAGAAAGTGCCACAACTTGTTCTTAAGGATTCCAACTGGTTCTAACCATTCTAAAAAAACCAAGACCACCATTGGATTCCTTGTGAAATTCTGGGTCAGATGCACCTAAATTTTGTCCCAATCCATGGAGAAATGAGAAAGTTAGAGGCTTCACGTAAATTGCCCAAAAGCTAGCCTTGCCTTGCCTTGCCCAGGCCTAGAAACAAGGCATGCCTTATGTATTTGTGGGGTGGTTTTGATACACGGATGTATCACCACCCCAGTGGTAGAGCGCATGTGTGTTTGGCTTGATGGTCGTGGGTTCAAACCCCACCCAGACCATTTTGCCATTCCCCCTATTTTTCCAATTTTTTTTCTTCATATTTTCATGTTTTTTGTTAATTAATTGAAAAATTAATTTCTCTCTCAATTTTAATTATTTTTTATTGGTTCTTTTTTTGAAAATTCCCAAAAATGTTAAAATATTTTATTCCATGAAAATTTCACAAAAATATTATTTATTTCATATATTTGTTATTTTTGTAAAGAATTATATTTTTATTTGTTTTTAAACATTAAAAATATTTCTTTCTCTTGGTTTTGCAAAATTCAAATGATTTTTAAATCATCCCATGAATGAAACATGATTTTCCAAACACTTATCCAAGATCACAACCTTTTTTCACATGTTTGATTATTTTAATTGAATTTTTATTCAATTAAAATACATTTTAAAACCAAAAATTAGGGTTTTGATCACTATCACCCTAACAAATCTTTTCAAACATCTCTGGGCCTCTAATAGAGTGTAAGACCCATTCCTCGTAAATAAAAAACCTTTTTGGGCCTCAGTCATTGTATAAGTCCCACTGCGATTTCAAAATCTCGGCGCAGTTGTCGCCTTTTAAACGAAAATCATATGGGCCTACCTTTGTGTTGTAAGTCCCATTTATTTTCTTTTTTTTCAAACTTCAGGGCCTCTCCTTGAGTTGTAAGACCCATTCCTTTGTACAGAAAACCCTTTGGGCCTTAGTCATTGTATAAGCCCCAGTACAGTTTACAAAACAATGATACGATTATTGTTTTTCATCTCGGCCTCTCTTTTAGTATAAGCCCCAACAATCTTTTCAAAACAAATTCCCTTTTGATTTAGGTTCAAATATACAGTTGTTGTCAAAACTTTCTTTAATTTCTTGAACCACTAATAATACAGCTATGGAAGCTTGCTCACTTGTAAGTTTTTATCAGCTTTCTTTTACCTGCTTTTATATATATAACTGTATTGTGGGAAGCTTGCTCACCTGTAAGTCCTTCTTTCATTCTTTTAAATACATGTCAAATATATATATATATATATATATATATATATAACTTTATTGTGGGAAGCTTGCTCACCTGTAAGTCCTTCTTTCATATCCTTTTAAATACTTGCCATATATCAACTGCAAATATACTTGTATATCTGCTTAGAGTTTTCCCCATCAACTAGGTAAAGCCAGTTGGTCACTCTTTAATACAGTTAAAACTAGATCCCCATAGGATTTCCAGATACAGTCTTGCCTTCTCTTGGGCTTAAACAATACGGAACAAAGAGAAAGGCATTATTCCCGGTGAAACTTTTCTCAGACTGTAACTATTAGAAATTGTCAAAGAAGTTCAGTTCCCTGGAGAGGATTAATTCTCGGTGAAACCTCTTTTGAATTTCTTCAAACCCTAGAACTTTTTACTAAAGGATTAATTCTCGGTGAAACCTTTCTTGAACTTTTCTTAGATTTGGGATCCACGGGCTTCCTAAAAGCATCCCCGCCTCCTCTTGGGCTTTGTACAAGGACCCTCCGGCTTCTTAGAAGTTCTCACGCCTTCTCTTGGGCTTAATACAAGGACCCTGAAGACCTCTTAAAGGTATAGGACAGAACTTAGTCATCCTTTGCTAGAGCAGTCTTTCCAGTGTCAACACATCAAACCATTTTAGGGTTGATACTCAACCCTTATCTGCCTCCTCTTGGGCATCATACAAAGATAAACTCTTCCACACCAGTAGACTTGGACAGTCTCATCCCTTCTTGAGTCTCAAAGACATTCTCAAGTTCCCTACAAACATAGGAGAAACCCTGGTTATTTTAATAAATCTCCAACAAAGTTAAAATCCAGGGGTTCTAAAACCCGGTCTTTCTCCAAAAAATTCCCTAGCTAGGGTCAGTTTATCATCAGTATAACACTATCTCAAATCAGAACCTTAAGGTATCTGATACCTCAACTCTTCTGTAATCCTCAGCAAGAGTTGATTTCCCAATTTAGACCTGCCTCTGGATCCTCATAATCCTCAGCAGAAGTCAGCCTTCTCTTGGGCTTTGTACAATGATTATCCCTTAGCAGAGCTAACCTTTTCAGATTCTCTTGTTGAGTCAATCACTTTTCAGACTCTCTTGTTGAGTCAATCACCTTTCAATACTCTCTTGTTGAGTCAACCCTTTTCAGCCTCAATCTTGGGCTTTGTACAAGACAGATAAAAACACTCTCTTGTTGAGTCAATCTTTTTTAGCCTCCTCTTAGGCTTTGTATAATGATTTCTCAAGCTTGTTCATCCGCAATCTTGTGCTTTGTACAAGACAGATAAAAGCACTCTCTTGTTGAGTCAAACCCTCTTCAGCCTCAATCTTGGGCTTTATACAAGACACCATATAAATTTCCTAAGAAAAGTCAATCCTTTTTTTCAGCCTCAATCTTGGGCTTTGTACAAGACAGATAATTCTCCCTAGCTGAGTCAAAACCTTTTTAGCCTCAATCTTGGGCTTTGTACAAGACATACAGAATATTTCCCCCAGAAAAGTCAACTCCTAGCCTCCTCTTAGGCTTTGTATAATAATATCCCCCAAAGAGTCAGTCTCTTTTAGCCTCAATCTTGGGCTTTGTACAAGACAGATAAAAACTCTCTTGCTGAGTCAGCCATTTCCAGCCTCCTCTTAGGCTTTGTATAAGGACTTCCCCAGTGGAGTCAATCAACCTCTTAGCTTTAACCTTGGGCTTTGATCAAGGCAAACAAAAATCAACATCCCATCAGAGGAAATCAAAATCTCTCTGTAGGAAGACATTTCTCTGTATATTACATATCAAAATAGAAAAATCAAAACAAACCCTAATCCCAGATAACTGTTGTAAGTGGCACACTTGTTGATTTAAATATCCAAGCTGTTGTCCATCTTTTATCCTGGTAAATTCTCTCTCTCATCTAATTGCTGTAAGCGGCAGGCTTCTGGATTATTTACATCCACGCCACTGTCCCTCTCTAAGCATAAGAAATTCCTAAGGAAAAATGGCATTGCTCAACACTGAGTTAAAGTTTCCTCCTTCAGGACAAATCCCCTATAAAGGAAATTATGGCATTACTGGATTCTCATATCCCAGTTAAAGTAATCCTCCTTTATAATCAGTCACCCAACAGTTATGATAAATAGACCGAATGTCTCCCTTTAGAGATGACAAATTCCCTCTCAGTCAAACCTCTTAGCTTCAATCTTGGGCTTTGAACAAGACACAAATACTCCTTTAGCTTCAATCTTGGGCTTTGAACAAGTCACCAAAACATCTTTTTCCTCCCATAGAATAGGAGGAACTACGATTGCTCTGATTTCCCTGTTTCTTTTAAACGGGAAGACGTAGGCATAAGATTGTGAAATCTTAACGAGCATACCAAACAAAAACTCTAGGTCCAGTACCTTCATACCAATCAAAACTTAGGTTCAGTACCTTGCCAAAAACATCGGAAAACCCGAACATCAACATCAACTCACTCTCTCTCTCATATTTCCCAAGAAACTTTCCCAACCCATCAACAAATAAACACCATCAAGTACAAAGCAGAACCTATTGCTAACAACCTATGGATAACCACATATAGGATGGGTAATTGACAACTCCCCATTGTATAACCTGACCCCGAACTCCCCGAATCTCTTTAAGCGTTTGTTCAGTTAAACATTCGCGTGCAAGGTTAGTTTTTGATAACTTCCCTTTCCCTTCCAGCTTCACGGGATAAATAAGAAATCAGAAAGTAGCACCCCACTCCTCCTCATTGAGGTGACGAGAAACACCAACTCCGTGATAAGGTGGTCGCGTCACCGACAAAAATCGCACGCTACAAAGTGAAGATTAAAGATGTGGACAAGACTCTACTCTTGTTAACCTCATTACCCAGATCATTTAAGCACATTAAGGATGACATTCTTTATGGTAAGGAAATTACTATTACTTTGGATGAAGCCAAGAAGACCGTGAAATCCAAGGAATTTTCAAAGTTAATAGATTTAGTGATTGATGATAATGGTGAAGGATTGAGTTCCTTAAGAGGGGGAAGTGAGCGTAGAATGATGTGAAATCAAAGAGGTTTGACGAGTAAAAGATAAAATGATTTACTTTTTAGAAACCATGTCACTTTATGAGGGATTGTTCTAAGAGGAGGGGAAGTGATGATTCTATTTATATTGTTATTTCCTCAAATGAGGATAGTTATTAGTGAAGGTGTGAAAAACACAAGAAATGGGGGTTTGAATTGGGTTTTAAAAAAAATGATTCTTTAAAAATAATCCCCTTTACAAATAACCTTCACTTCTTGATAATAAAGCAAGAGAAACCGAAAAGAAAGAACACAAAATTTTTATACTAGTTCACTTGAGAAACCCTCAAGCTAGTCTAGTCCACCCGCCAAGGTGATTTTGCCTCTCTTAAATGAGGTCTTAATCCAATTATCAAACTAATTAATACAATGCACCAGCCAAACTGCAAGTGACTAACAACAATCTCTAAGACACACTAGTCCCAGACTTCTCAAGAATTCTGACCTAACTGGTCTCTTAAGGAAATCAAACAACTGTTTGAAAAATAATTTGTTTACAGAAAATTGCTTCTACACAAGCTGATATGTAAACAGATTTAAGAACAAAATGACTTAAGAATGATATAAACAATAGAGCGTATAAGCAGTGAAGATTGGCAACCCATTCTTGAAGTCTTCAAGCCTTTATATAGTCATGCATGAGATGCGACCGTTGAAGGATATTTCTGACATTTCAGAATTATGGCAGCTTGGAAGAACGTGGGGGACAAATAGTACATTTGCGTCCGCCCTATCCGAAGTGGAGCAAAGCTTCCTCATCATACCGTTGTATTGTTGTACCACGTTGCTTAGTCTTCTCAACTTCCTGACTTCAGAGGCTTCTGAGAGCATGAGTTAGAAGAAGGGAAAAATGTAACTTGGGTCTTAAGAGCTTCAAGTCTTCAGAGTCTGCAGAGCTACATCTTCAGAGTCTTCAGCACTTGGTCTTCAGAACCCGTTTGTCTAAGAAGCATAAGTCTTTAGCATCTGGACTTGTTCATCAGAACTTCTGTCTTCAGATCTTCAGAACTTATTTTCTTTAGACATCATATCAGAGTCATACAACTTCAAAGTCTTCTGAAGCAAATGCTACTATTCATCAGAACAAATGTAGCGCAGAAGCGGAATAATTCTCTTCTAATAACTTAGCCATGCTATTTATCAGAAGCAGAACCTGTTTGTTAAATTCTCAAAAATAACAAACATTAGAATACCAAAATTGTTCATAAAAACATACTTGTTTGTTATCATCAAAACTCAGAGGTATTATTGCAGAACCAAACCTTGTTCTAACAATCTCCTTCTTTTTTATGATGACAAAACTATGTATTTTGATGACACAATTTTGTACATAACATAAAAAGGTAACCGAAATAAGAAGGTTAAGGAATACTTATCCTTCAGATGAGAATCTCCCCCTGAATCTTAGACTGGATGAAGATCAAATATCCTGACTTGTGAACCTTCTGGGTGAACTCCCCCTGGTTGCAATAGGTCAGATATTGAGATCTTTAGAGTCTTAATTTAGTTTCCAGAAGTCAATTGTACCAATTGAGGTCATCAATTAAGATCTTGAAATATCATAGCCAAAAACATTCAGATTCCATATCTCCTGAAAAAGAAAACAAGAAGACAAATCTAACAGAAACAGAAGTTTATTGGTTAGAATGTAAGCAGCTTGTTTTTCAGAAATTGATTATGAGAATCAAAATATCACGTTCATTATACTTCTCCCCCTTTTTGTCAAAATCAAAAAGTTGAAATTCCATTAAATAAAAAAGATTAGAAGATCAAAACCAATCAGAATCCTAAGGTTCAGAGCCAAAAGGAAAAATAAAAGCCTAAGTGCCTAAGTTCCAGAGGATGAAGGATTTGTAGACAGCTTGTTCAAAATCAGTTGAAGCATATCCTAAAGAGAGGTGTTGACAACCTTCTGTTCAGGAATGCTTTCTCTAAAGATCTTATGTTCTTCTTTCATTGCCTAATGATCTTCTTTGATTTCTTTAATTGCACGTTCCAAACGTACAAAAGTAGATTCAGAGGAGGAAGCAACTAGAGCGGCTTGCTTAGCTTTCTCTGCATCTTCAGCTTCTTGTGCCAACCTGACAGTGTTAGCATTTCTAGCTTCTTCTTCTGCTAGAAGCCTTGCTGCTTCAACGGCTTTTTCTTCTGCTTCTTTTTGCTTTGCAGTAAGAAGCTTGATTTGTCTTATCCTTTTTTTCTCTTCTTCTTTATCCTTGACCAGTTGAACTGTAGCAACTTTGGAGGCTTCCGAGAAATTTGAGATCATTTTGAACTCAGAGTCTAACCATTTCTGAAAATCTTCCCAAGAACACTCAAGCTTCAGAGGCTTGGTGCTTGTGCTAACTTCTGCTCTTAATTTAGCTACCCTTTTCAAGGCCTTATTACGAAACAAATTAATGCATTCATTAAGGGTTTTAGGAAGGGGCTTTTCGTAAATAACCAAGGCAAGGTTAGGTTCAGCAAAATTTGTTTCAGAAGGTATTGGTTCAGATGAAGTGATTTCAGATGGAATTGATTCAGATGTTGGTTGAGAAGTAGGTGTTGATTGCTCAAGAAGATCTGAGACTGTATAAGGCTCAGAGGTGACAATTTCAATAGTATCAGAAATTGTTTCTTCAAAGATGTTGGGGGAACGAGGATCGGAGTATTGAGACGCAAACTCAATAGTGTTTGTTCTAGGTTGATTGAAAGCAAATTGTAATAGATCTTGAGAAAGTGAAACAGGTGTATTGAGTTGAGGAAGTGAGGCGGTAAATGATGAAGTGAAAGTATGAATGCTTTCAGATGAAATGGGTGTGGTAATTGATGGAAAGGGAGTTGGTGGAATAGTAATGTCAGATATAGAGGTTGTTGGAGGTGGAACCGAAAATGAAGGTGGTTTAAAAATGACTTGAGAAGTGGAAGGGGGATATGAAAAATGTTTGGACAGAAGTGGTTTGTGATGATGATGAAGCATTAATCGGCTTTGTAACAGCTATTGAAACAGAGGGAGCAAGAACAGACTTACTAGATTTCTCAGAGTGAGAAGCCAGAGCTGGATTCTTGGAAGTTCCAGACTTGTCATCCTCCTTTCTCCTCTTTGCTCAGAGACCTCTTCAACTTGCTTTCTTTTTCCTCTGGTAGGATCAGCAAAAGTTGGTGCAGGAGCAAGGTCTTCATATCTGAACCCAGACATGTCATGTCCTGCTTCCATCATCAAAGCAACAAAAGAAGCGATTACTTCAGGATTGTCGGCTTTGTGAAAGAGAGGATAGTTATCCACCGGAATCCTGTGACCAATCACATAATAATGGGATACAGAAGAAGGTTTCACACATAATTCCTTAATCAATCCCATATTCTTAAGTTTCGTGGCATTGAAAGTTTCTCCAATGCTCGGTGTCAAATCTTCTGTATACTTGGCTTCATCAGTTAGATATTGCACCAGACCACTTTCAACGAAAATATCAAAAAGCAACCTTCCAAATGGAATGTAAGTGGGGACAATCTTATCTGGCGAAGCTGTTGTCCTTATCTTGCTCACCATATCCCATAAATAGTAAAATAGAATGGAGGGCAGACACATCTTCTGATTTGTAAACAGATAGTACATCATATACTTCTGATTTGCGTTGAAGTAGTCAGAAGAACTAGTTGAAGGTCTTGGATTGATGTAACCAAGAATGATCTTGTGCCAAATTCTCAGATTATCAAGTAAATCCTTACTCTTATACATCGATTTCTCAGGAGAGTAAGTAGAGAAGATAGCTTTGTCGACGGTCTCTTTCACAAACTTGGAGTTTCCTTTCATTCCATAAATTCGCTTGTTTTCCAAGAATTTCATCCCATGAAGATCTGAGATTGATTTCTCAGTAATAACTATCTTCTTTCCTAGAACATGAGAAACTACATGAAGACGGTCGCAGTCTGCCTGTCTCCTGAAGTCTTTCTCAAGTTCCTCAAAAATAGGACCTTTAAGCCTTTGAAAATAGTGATTCTAACCTTGAAAGGTTAGTTCAGCAGAGAGATCGTATCCATTCAAGGCAAGATTTTTGAAATCTACATCTAGTTCTTTAAGAATAACCAGATTATCTGCATCAATAATACAGTTAACTGAAGCATTCCTTTGAGTGATATGGTTTTCATCAATCACAGGAAGTGACGATGAAGTTGAAGTGATAGTTGTAGTGGTTGCAGAAGTTGTAGATGGAGGAATTGATGAGGGTGAAAACCCAGTGGAGGGATTCAAGGATTTTTCCATTTCAGCGGCGAAACGAACGGTTTCTTGTTGAGAGGTAGTCATCATGATGATTGTTGAGGTTTGTTGTTGAAGACGAAGAAAGCACAAAAAGCGGTTTGGAGAAAAAGAGGTTTTAGGGTTTCTAAAGTGTAAAGTGGAGTGAAGTGGTGTGAGCGGGTATATAACGTGTAAGTGGAGTGAAGAATTAAACATAATAATGGGGATTAAGAAATGAACGTAATCATGATTTAACCAATTCCAAGAAAAATACTGCTCACTGTGTAATCTAAGTAGATGTAGTGATTTAAGATGTAACAGCGGTTACACGCGTTAATCACCTTTTAATTAAGTGACACATTTTGATATCCTCAGAGTCTGGAAACCCAAATGGTTTCCTTCTGATCAGAGACACTTCTGACAAAAGCATCTTCTGATGACTAAGGTTAAAAACAAATGCTTCTTAGTTTAAATGAAAATCTGATTTCTTCAGACTCTGACTAAACACATCTGATTCTGATGAAATCTTACTCCGGGCAGTAGTCCATTTTCAGATGCTTCAGAATAAATAGAAATATATCTTCAGCCAAGGGTTTTGTAAAAATATCAGCCCATTGATGGTCTGTATCTATAAATTTTAAACATAAGATTCCCTTCTGAACATAGTCTCTAATAAAATTATGTTTAATTTCTATGTGCTTAGCTCTAGAATGTAAGATTGGATTTTTACTTAAACTGATAGCAGCAGTGTTATCATAAAAGATAGGAATGTTACTCTCATGTATCTGATAATCTTCTAGCTGGCTCTTCATCCACAGCATCTGTGTATTACATAGAGACGCAGATATGTACTCTGCTTCTGCTGTTGAGAGAGCAATTGTTGATTGCCTCTTGCTTGACCATGAGATCAGATTCTTCCCGAGAAACTGACAGTTTCCAGAGGTGCTTTTTCTTTCTAATCTGTCTCTTGCGTAATCTGCATCACAATAACCAGAAAGAGAGTACTCTGATGTTTTCTCATACATCAAGCCAAGGTTGGTAGTTCCTTTCAGATACCTTAGAATTCTTTTAACTGTAGTTAAATGATATTCTCTAGGATCTGATTGAAATCTAGCACACAAATGAACACTGAAAAGAATATCAGGTCTAGAAGCAGTTAAGTACAGGAGAGAGCCTATCATACCACGATAGAGCTTCTGACAAACCTTTCCACTTACCTCTTCCTTTTCCAGAATACATGTTGAATGCATTAGAGTCTTAGCTGGTGTACAATCCATCATGTTGAATTTCTTCAGAAGTTCTTTGGTGTACTTACTTTGATGAATGTAAGTAGCCTCTGATTTTTGGTCAATTTGAATTCCCAGAAAGAACTTCAATTCACCCATCAGACTCATCTCGAATTCTGCCTGCATTAGCTTAGAAAACTATTCACAAAGAGAGGGATTAGCAGAACCAAAAATAATATCATCAACGTAAATCTGAACTATAATCATATCATTTTTGAACATTTTACAGAAGTGGGTGGTGTCAACCTGGCCTCTGGTGAAGTTATTTTCTAAAAGAAAATTACTCAATCTGTCATACCAAGCTCTAGAAGCTTGTTTCAGACCATAGAGAGATTTTTTAAGTTTAAAAACAAAATCTAACTTCTCAGAGTTTTCAAATCCAGGAGGTTGTTTGGCATAAACTTCTTCTGAAATATAACCATTCAAAAATGCACTTTTAACATCCATCTGATATAAGATGATGTTATGATTTACAGAAAAGGAAATTAATAGGCGTATTGCTTCTAACCTGGCGACTGGAGAAAAGGTTTTTGTATAGTCTATTCCTTCTTGTTGACTATAACCTTGTGCAACCACTCGTGCCTTGTTTCTGACAACCTCACCCTTCTCATTGAGCTTGTTTTTGAATACCCATTTAGTTCCAATTACGTGGACACCTTTAGGCTTCTGAACAAGATCCTAAACATCATTCTTTGAAAACTGGTTAAGTTCTTCTTCCATCGCCAGAATCCAGTCTTTGTCCAGTAGAGCTTCATCAACAGATGTTGGCTCGATCAAAGACACCAAACCCAGAAGTGTTTCTTCAGAAGGTTTGAAGGTTGATCTGGTTCTGATAGGAGCGTACTTATTTCCCAGAATCAATTCTTCAGGGTGTGAAGTTGCAACTCTGTTTTTCTTTTGTTGTGGAGGATCAGTGGGAGCAAAGAACAATATCAGAAGTAAGAGCTTCTGAATCTTTGGTTTCTTCTGCCTTTTTCTTAGGTTATGAAAAACTGATCTCCAAATCTACAAACTTTTCAACTAGCTTTGACTTTTCAGAGTCAAGCTTATCATCGAATCTGACATGAATTGATTCTTCCACAATTCGTGATTCTGTGTTATAGACTCTGTATCCTTTTGAGCGTTCAGAATATCCTAACAACAGACACTTCTGTGTTTTGGAATCAAACTTGCCCAGATTCTCTTTAGTGTTCAACATAAAGCAGACACATCCAAAATGATGAAAATAAGAAATGTTGGGCTTTCTATTTTTCTACAATTCATAAGGAGTCTTACCCAAAATAGGTCTTATTGAGATTCTATTTTGAATATAACATGATGTGTTAACTGCCTCTTCCCAAAAGTGCTTAGCCATGTCAGTTTCTTGGATCATGGTGTGAGCCATTCTTGCAATGTCCTATTCTTTCTTTCTACAACCCCGTTCTGTTGTGGAGTTCTAGGACAGGAGAAATCATGGGATATGCCATAAGAATTAAAAAGTTTTTCAAAATCTTTATTTTCAAATTCTCCACCATGATCACTTCTGACTCTGACAATTTTGCAATTCTTTTCATTTTGCACTTGGGTGCAGAAGGAAGCAAACACAGAATGTGACTCATCCTTGTGTCTTAAGAATTTTACCCATGTCCAACGACTGTAATCATCAATGATGACTAGTCCATATTTCTTTCCATTGACTGAAGCAGTTTTCACTGGTCCAAATAAGTCAATATGAAGAAGTTCTAATGGTTTAGAGGTAGAAACAATCATTTTTGCTTTAAAGGAAGTTTTTGAAAACTTGCCTTTCTGACATGCTTCACAAAGAGCATCTGAAGAATACTTCAGATTGGGCAAGCCCCTGACAAGTCCTAGCTTGTTCAGCTGAGAAATTCTTCTCAAGCTAACATGACCCAGACCTCTGTGCCAGACCCATTACTCTTCATTAACGGACAGAAGACATTTTACATTCTAATTTTTCAAATCTGATAGTCTGATTTTGTAAGTATTGTTTTTCCTCTTACCACTGAACATAACTGACCCATCCTTCTGACTAACAGCCTTACAGGATGTTTGATTAAAGATAACGTCATAACCATTGTCACTAAGTTGGCTAATTGACAATAAGTTATGCATTAGACCCTCAACTAAAAGAACGTTGTTGATGGAAGGAAGTTTACCATTACCAACAGTTCCAGAGCCAATGATCTTTCCCTTCTGGTTTCCTCCGAAACCAACGACACCTCCAGACTTAAGTTCCAAATCTTAGAACATATGCCTTTCTCCCGTCATGTGTCGCGAGCATCCAATCTCCAGGTACCATGACTGGTGTTTCAGTGGCGCCATCAAGGATGTCTGCAACATAGATTATCTCACTCTTAGGTACCCATTTTCTGGGTCCTTTCTTGTTAGTATTTCCAGAGGTTCTGACACCTTTGGATTTCTGTGCAACAAGATAATCAAGTGGAATTTGTGCATGATATTTAGGCTTAGAAGTTTCCTTCTGTGTCTGTGATTGTGGGCAATAGAATTAGAACCTTCTAGTTCTGAACACGGTGCCAGCAGGCACAAAGTGTTCAGACAGAGGTTTTAGTTTGATACTCAGAGTCTCATTAAATGGTTTTGATGGTCCTGAATATCCCAGACCTCTACTTCCGTTTCTGCTAACTCCATAGATCATTGAATCCATCTTGCTTCTATATATGTTTTTAGCAAGGAAGTGTTGAAAAGCTCTATCATATCTAAATACTTTATCAGTAACAGATATGTTAGAAGTAATCTCATATTCTTGCTTAGAGACTTTACTTTTTAGAGCAGCATTAGATTTTTCTGAAGAATTGTTTTTTTCATTTAAATCAGAAATATTTGGCTCGCTCTTAGTAGAGTTCTCAGAAACAGCCACAAAAGTCTTTTTCAGAGTTTTGTGTTTACTTAGAAGAAGTTGATACCTTTTCATAAGTTCTGATAAACCTAATTCAAGTTCAAAACGAGATAAGGAAGAAAGTACCTCTTTGTCGTCATCAGAGTCTGATTCTTCATCAAGGGTCAGTTCATCCTCTGATAAGGCTTTGCTCATGCTGGTCTTTGCCATGAGTGCCACGTTAGCATGTTCTTCATCAGAATCTTCTTCTTCTGACTCTGAATCATCCCATGTTACCATAAGACCCTTTTTAGCTTTGAAAAACTTCTTAGGTTTTCTATCTTTCTTGAGCTTTGGACACTCGTTCTTATAATGTCCAGGCTCCTTGCATTCGTAACAAGTGACTTCTTTTTCAGAAGCTTTCTTTTGACCAGATGTAGACTCAGGTCTACCTTTTCTTCTTGGCCCTCTGAACTTGCTCTTTCCATGTTTCCAAAGCTGATTTATCTTTCTTGATATGAGAGACAGTTTATCTTCGTAGGAATCTTCTTCAGATTCTTCTAAGTTCTCCTCTGCTTGGTAAGCCTTTGTCTTTTCAGACTTAGACTTCAGAGCAACATACTTACCTCTTCTCTGAGGTTCATCTTCTTGAAGTTCTATCTCATGATTTCTTAAAGAACTAACCAGTTCCTCAAGACTCGTGTTGTTCAGATCCTTTGCCAATTTCAAAGCAGTTACCATTGGTCTCTATTTTATAGGCAAACTCCTGATAATCTTCTTGACATGATCAACAGTAGTGTAACCTTTGTCCAGAACTCTGAGTCCTGAAACAAGCATCTGGAATCTTGAAAACATAGTTTCCACAGATTCGTTGTCTTCTATTCTGAAGGCCTTATACTTCTGGATTAAGGCCAGAGCCTTTGTCTCCTTGACTTGAGCATTGCATTCATGAGTCATCTGAAGAGAGTCAAAGATAGACTTTGTAGTCTCTTTATCTGTAATTTTTTCATACTCTGTATATGAAATAGCATTTAGCCGAATCGTTCTCACTCTGTGATGATTCTTGTAGGTTTTCTTTTGAGCCTCTGTAAATGAGCTTCTGGCAATCTTTTTGCCTTCAGAGTCTACTGGATATTTGTAGCCATCAACTACCAGATCCCATAGATCCAAATCAAATCCCAAAAAGTAACTTTCAATTCTGTCTTTCCAATAGTCAAATTTCTCGCCATCAAAGATATGAGGTTTTGCACTATATGAGTCTCTTTCATTATTATCAGAAGTGACATTAGAAACATTTGCGACAACCATTATTTTTCACACTTTGGATCGATACTGAACACTGTTAGGTGCTTGATAAAAATTCAAACATTTTATCTTCTCAGAATCGGAGCTCTGATGCCAATTGAAGGTGTGAAAAACACAAGAAAGGGGGGGTTTGAATTGGGTTTTTAAAAAAAATGATTCTTTAAAAATAATCCCCTTTACAAATAACCTTCACTTCTTGATAATAAAGCAAGAGAAACCGAAAAGAAAGAACACAGAATGTTTATACTAGTTCACTTGAGAAACCCTCAAGCTAGTCTAGTCCACCCGCCAAGGTGATTTTGCCTCTCTCAAACAAGGTCTTAATCCACTAATCAAACTGCTTAATACAATGCACAAGCCAAACTGCAAGTGACTAACAATAATCTCTAAGACACACTAGTCCTAGACTTCTCAAGAATTCTGACCTAACTGGTCTCTTAAGGAAATCAAACAACTGTTTGAAAAATAATTTGTTTACAGAAAATTGCTTCTACACAAGCTGATTTGTAAACAGATTTAAGAACAAAATGACTTAAGAATGATATGAACAATAGAGCGTATGAGCAGTGAAGATTGGTAACCCATTCTTGAAGTCTTCAAGCCTTTATATAGCCATGCATGAGATGTGACCGTTGAAGGATATTTTTGACATTTCAGAATTATGGCAGCTTGAAAGAACGTGGGGGACAAATAGTACATTTGCGTCCGCCCTATCCGAAGTGGAGCAAAGCTTCCTCATCGTACCGTTGTACTGTTGTACCACGTTGCTTAGTCTTCTCAACTTCCCAACTTCAGAGGGTTCTGAGAGCATGAGTTAGAAGAAGGGAAAAACGTAACTTGGGTCTTAAGAGCTTCAAGTCTTCAGAGTCTGCAGAGCTACATCTTCAGAGTCTTCAGCACTTGGTCTTCAGAACCCGTTTGTCTAAGAAGCATAAGTCTTCAGCATCTGGACTTGTTCATCAAAACTTCTGTCTTTAGATCTTCAGAACTTGTTTTCTTTAGACATCGTATCAGAGTCATACAGCTTCAGAGTCTTCTGAAGCAAATGCTACTATTCAGCAGAACAAATGTAGTGCAGAAGCAGAACAATTCTCTTCTAATAACTTAGCCACACTATTTATTAGAATCAGAGCCTGTTTGTTAAATTCTCAAAAATAACAAACATTAGAATACCAAAATTGTTCATACAAACATACTTGTTTGTTATCATCAAAACTCAGAGGTATTATTGCAGAACCAAACCTTGTTCTAACAATTAGAGGGTCGGTGCATTAGTGTTATCGAGTTTGAATACTGAAAAGGATTGGATAAAGGACTCAGGTTGCTCTTATTACATGTTTCCATGAATAGAATACTTTGAGACTTTGAAACTGGAGTAAGGTGGATTAGTTCTCCTTGGTGACAATAAGGCTTTCAAGGTTCATGGCATTAGTACAGCCAGACTTAAACTATTTGATGATTGTGAGTTTCTTCATCCCAAAGTGAGGTATGTTCTATAATTCCAGCAATTTTTTTTATGCATAAGCATGTTTGATGATATATGATATTGCACTAGAGTTTAACATGGGGTGTAAAGATTTTTCATGGTGAAATGATCATAGATAAAGAGTCTAAAATATGTGGCTTATATATTTTAGAAGGTTCCATTGTTTTTGTTCATTCATCATCAGCTAGTGAAGACTTTCATGACAATAACAAGTTATGGGATTTGAGATTAAGGCATATAGGACGCATGAAGGTTGTTTCAGAGCATTTTAATAAGTTTTGCAAAAGACAGAGGATAAATACACATTTGGCTGCTGAGTTGTCATTGATTTTCTTGGGTAAGGCTAGTGCCAAAGCAGCTTACCTAGTCAGTGTGGAACTTTGTTTTGCCGGTGATATGCTTTTGACAAGGACAACTTTTTTTTTTTACTTTTGATGATGAAAACTTTTGTCTAAATGATGACAACTAATAAGAACAAGTAAATCATAAGTGGTTAAAGATGCAAACCAAAGTATTAGGGTTTTGATTTGTCGCACAGAAAAATTATCATTTCAAGGCGTGTCATCTTTGATGAGAATCAATTTCCCTTTGCCCACGTGCCTTCCCCATCTCTCACCTCATATGATTGTTTCAGTGATGACTTGCACCCATCTATTGTCCATCAATGGACCAATCCCACCTTTCAACCTCTTACCAATGACCATCCTATACCTAACCATCTGTCTATATCACCCATCGGACTACATCATTCCTTTCCTACCTCCTCCACCACTACAACATCCTCCTCCCCCTCCACGACTACACCCGACACCTCCCTATCACCTACGCCACTGGCCTGACTTGTACCACCTACTAGGACTATGGCCACTCGTAGCATGCGAGGTATCTACAAACACAAAAAACTCTTTAACCTTTCAATTACCATTGATGATTTGACCATTTTACCACTTCCCAAAAATCCCAAACTAGCCCTATCTGACCCAAATTGGAAATCTACAATTCAGTCTGTATTTAATGCTCTTATTAGAAATAGGCTTAATACCCTTTTTGGTCCTCTAGCTATAGGGGTAGGTCCAAATAAGTCCTCTAGCTTTTAAAAGTTCCAAATTGGTCCCATACGAATTTAAATAGGTTCGTATTGATCCTTTCCGTTAAATACATGCTAACGGTGTTAAAAAAACTGATGTGTACGCTGAGTTGGCTGGGGAGTGAAGCACAGTCAGCATCTTCTTCTCTAGGTTCACAATGTTATCTGAATCTTTATAAATTGAATCTCAATCTCAAACCCTAGGTTCACAATTCATCCAAAATTCACCAAATTGAAAGGGAAATCAAGTATCTGGGCGGCGTTTCTTCTTCATCTTCTTCCCAATAATGAGTTCTGGTCACGTTTCTTCTTCATCTTCATCGCAAGTTTATACCAGTTTTGGGAAAGTCATGTGTGCTTGTGGAGACCTGTGTGTACTTCGCAAGGCAAGAACCGTCCAAAATTATGGAAAGCTTTTCTGGGGTTGTAAACATTTTAAGGTAATCTTCTTTGTTAAACACATACATTCCATCCATTACAGCTTCACTGTTAACAAGTTGGCTGCATATACGTATAGGGACACATAAATGCCGGATGCGGTTTTTTTGAATGGTTCTATGATGATTCAAGAGATGGGAACGAGGAACGCATGAGGAATCTGCAATGGAAGATTAAAATGCAATTTAAGGAGTTGGAAGAAGCCCAAAAAGAGTTGACTGAGGCAAAAAGCATGGTTGAAGTGTTGAAGGACAATAATCTACTTCTAGAAGAAGATTTGAAGAACACTAGGAAATGGAAGATGATCTGGAAGTCCATGTGTTTTATTGTGTTATTTGTTTTAGTGGTTAAGGTGTTGTGAATGTTGAAATTGATGTAAAAGTTGGTTCCATAACATGTACAATTTGGTTTAGGTGTGGGGATTGATGTATCAGTTATTGTTACCAAATCTAGTAATTCAGTGTTTGCATCATGTGTTTGTGGACATGAAATTGTTCAACTGTTTTACACTAAATAATAGTTGGTATAAAACAGTTTGTGTACCTGAAATTTTGCACCTGTTTTACACTAAATAGCAGTTTTTAACAGTTTACCAGCTTAATTTAGCAGCTTAATTTAACAGTTTAGCCTAGCAGTTTGTAACAGTTTGTACACCATAATTTATGACAATTATATGATAACAGCTTAACAGAAGTAATCATTACATCATAACAGAATAGCATAATAATATGATAACACCATAAATATAATCTGATTACATCAACATTACACAAAATAGCATAATCTGATTACATCATAACAGAAGTAATCATAACAGAAGTTGTTCATAACATTACACAAAATAACAGAAGTTGTCCAAAGAACTTCACAACATTACACAAAATAGTAGAAATTGTTCATTACACAATACAACACAAACTATAGACCCTAAGAGGATTTCTTTGGAATGTTCCTTTTAGTTGGTGTTGTCCTCCTAGTAGTAGGACCCACTGCATTATGTGATGCACTCAATCTGGTGGTGGGTCTTTGTGAAAGTTGTGTTGGTCTCTTAAAAGGCAACTTGTGCCTAGCTTGTGTTGCAGGCTTCTTGGTAGTAGTCTGAGAAAGCTGAGTTGGTTGAGTTGTTTTGCTTGTCTGAGTTGATTGAGTTGACTGAGTTGTTTTGTTCTGAGTTGGTTGCTTGACTGAGTTTGTTGCATGACTTGTCTGTGTTGCCAGATTTGCTTCAAATGCTTGCTGGGTGAGCTGAGTAGTATGAGTTGGTTGCTGGGTGGCCTGTGTTGACTGTTGTGGTGGCTGAGCCATCTTACAAGTTGATTTGTTATGGCCAGTCTATCTGCACCTAGTTCACCTCACAATCATACCAGTTTTTCTTATTTTCCTATCAGAACCATCAATCTCACCCTGTTCCCTATTCCTCTTCTTCTTTGGTCTCCCAGGCATTTTCTTGAATTTGGGAGGCTGCACATTAGGGTATTCAGTTCTCACCCATAGATTTGTACCATTTAGAGGGTAAATGATTGGTTCATACACTCTAATGTACCTAGCCTTCTTGTAATAGTCTGGAATAAACTGGTCAATATCAAGACCTCTACTCTTGATTGAGGAAATCACATGGACACATGGGAGACCTGTCAGGTCCCACTTTCTGCAAGAACAGCTATGTTCCTTCAAGTTGATAGAGAACATGTCTCCCTGATTCTCAATATGCTTAACCTCAAAAATATGTTCAGATGACATCCTATAAAAACACAACAGTCAGTCTATATCCTATCAAAAGAATTTCATACTACAAAAACACAATAGTCAGTCTATATCCTATTAAAAGGTTATCATATTACCTTACAATCCATGAATTTGTGAAACTGCTGGTTTTCTCGACCTTCTTCTTAATGTTTGGCAAGACTTCATGATCACCTAAGTTAGAGAACTTTAGCCTATTTGCCGCCCATTTTTCCATTATGTATCCTTTTATCTCCTCTAACATTGTAACCAAAGGTTTTGACCTTGCTTCCACAATTACACTGTTGAAAGCTTCTGACATATTATTCAAGACAGTATCAGACTTTGTTGTGGTTCTGAAATAGGACTTGCTCCAAAATCGTGGTGGAGTTTGCATCATGAGTTTGTAGGCCTCTTCATTTATCCTCCTCGTGCCTTTCATCTCTCTTTCCCAGGCCTGTGGATAAGTAGCTCTGGATGCCTTCCAAATGATTTCTTTCAACACTTTTCCTGGAAATTTCTTTCTGAAATTGTTGTACAGGTGTCTCACACAGAACCTTTGTTCAACACCTGGTAACAATTCATCTATAGCTGGGAGAAGACCCTGCAAATGCCTATAAATTCAGGATTAAATTCTAAATAAAAATAATAATTCAAACTTAAATAAAGGCAATAAATCTAGGAGTACCTTTTGCTGATCAGAAATGAAAGTGTAGGTCCTACACTCTTCTCTTCCACCCAGATCATCAATGAGGAGCTTTAAAAACCAAGTCCAGGATTCTCTATTTTCCCCTTCCACCACAGCAAAGGCAATAGGCATCATTTGATCATTGGGATATGTTCCTATTGCAGATAAAATCTGGCCACCACATAAACCCTTTAAAAAATAGCCATCAAGGCCAATTATTGGTCTACACATCTTGAAGCTCTTCTTGCAAGCATCATAACAAACATACAATCTCTTGAAATAAGGTCTTGCATCCTCACTTCCCTCTTGAACTGGTGTGACATGTATCTTAACAGTTGACCCAGGATTTGTCCTCAAAATTTCATGACAATAGTCATAAATCCTAGTGTGGTCTCCTAAATAAGATCCATCTACCATGTCCCTGGCTGCAAATCTAGCCCTAATAGCTTTGGTCTTGTTAACACCTACATTCCATTTCTTGAGGGCTTTCTCCTTAATATCCTTTAGCTTAAGCTTAGGATTGTTTTTCAATGTATTTTGCAATCTCTTGCTTAACTATTTCGTGCTCATCATCTTAACATTATACTCTCTAGCACAGTTATGTGTGTCAACTAGTTTCCTAAGCTGCCAAGTTTCCTCATCAGGAAGTTTTCCACAGTATGCCTCCCATTGACATCCAGGCTTACATACCACCTTCACTCTTATGTTATCATTTTTTAGAAACTTCAAACCTCTCCCATTCTGCACAACATATGTTTGAATGGCTTCTTTAAAATTAGTTTTGGTATTGAAATAGGTTCCCAACTCCCATTTATAGTTTTGCATGTCTTTCATTGTCTTGAAGATTAAATGTTTCCTCTTCTTTGGTTCTTCTTCATCCTCAGTGTCACCTCCACTTTCCAACTCTTCACTATCATACACAACTCCATTCTCCTCTCCACTATCTGCACCCCCTTTCCTTTTCTTCAATTTACTTGTTCCTTCATGTTTCTCATCATATGCCACCATTTTGGCAACATGTTCTTCCTCATAATCCAGACTAGGATCAGAATCACTGAAATCAAGCTCCAAGGCACTATCATAGTTATAGGATGAATCCTCACTGTCATCAGATGAAGTATCATTCCCATCATGCACCTGACCATGAATCCCATCACCATTCCCATCACCCTCTTTCTCAACACTCTCTTTCTCAACACCCTCTTTCTCAAGACCCTCATCAGAATTCACATTCTCACCTTCCAAGACACCCTCATCAGAATTCACATTCTCACCATCCAAGACAACCTCATCAGTAGTCACACCCTCACCAGTATGCACTCCCTCACCAGCCTTGACACCCTCACTAGAATTCACTCCCTCACCAGCACTACACTCAACAGGATTGACACAATCAACAGAAGTGTTTACATCCTTAAGTACTTGTTCAACAAGTTCAGCAACAATATCATATTGTTCTTCATTCACAACATCCAAAGGTTCTTCATTTAATATATCCTCCTCCATGTTAATAGGTTCTTCATGTAATGTGTCACCCTCATCAACATACTCAGGTTGGGATAATGGGTGTTCAATGTATATGTCAACCTTGAGGTGTACCCTACATAGGTCAGCTATGTCCAACGCACCTCTATCATCAGTAAGCTCATTAATCCCAAATGTAGGATCCCTGTAGTAGATGTTGTTTACCTCGTTATACCCTATATCTTTCAAAACACCTATCAACTCAAAATACGACCACCTATCAACATCTACCTTTAATTCGTTACATTTACCCCCCACGTAGTTTGTTTTATCAGAATCCATAAATTCCCCACTATGATGAATGTTGAGGGTTATCATTTCTTCCATTTCAACCTAATATCATAAACAAGCAGAAACTTCACAAAAAGAACATTGAAACAACCCTAATTTCAACACATAAACCCTAGATTACCAAAAACTATTGTTCTACGAAAGGAACATAGATACTTACCAGGATAATTCTTCGTCTTCAATCATATGTCTTGGAAACGTAATAGTCGTCTTCGTCTTCACACGCGATCTTCTTCTTCTTCGTCTGGCTGTGCTAGGGTTTCAGAGATGGAAGACAAATTGAACAAATGACTTGATGAAAAAAAGGTGGGAAATGAAGAGCCTATAACCACCGTGCCAAATCCCCATTCAAAAACGTACACCTCAGCACAACCCATGCCATGTCATCAATATTTTAATTGAAATTTTAACTTTTCTAATGGCGAGGACAAACGTGGACCTATTTAAAATCGCATGGGACCAATTTGGAACTTTTAAAAGCTAGAGGACTTATTTGGACCTACCCCTATAGCTAGAGGACCAAAAAGGGTATTAAGCCTTAGAAATAATATATGGGATTTGGTTCCATGACCTTGTGATGTTAACATTATTCGCTTTATGTGGATTTTCATCATAAAAAGAAATCAAATGGTTGTTTTGAGCGTTACAAAGCTCGTCTTGTAGGTGATGGCAGGTCACAAATTACAGGTGTAGATTGTGATGAAACATTTAGTCATGTGGTCAAACCGGTAGCTATTCACACCGTTCTCACCATTGCTCTGCTAAAATCATGGTCCATTCATCAACTAGATATCCAAAATGCATTTCTACATGGTGATCTTCATGAGACAATATACATGCATCAACCACTGGGTTTTCGTGATCCTTATCACGTTGATTATGTGTTCCGCTTGAAAAAATTACTCTATGGTCTTAAGCAAGCGTCTCGTGCCTGGTACCAATGCTTTTCTAACTTTCTCTCCGCCATTGGATTTCAGCATAACACTTTATATCACTCACTCTTCATCTACCTTTGTGGCTCAGATATAGCTTACATATTACTATATGTTGATGACATCATTCTCATCACCTCCTCCCTTGATCTTCTGACTTCTATCATGACACTCATTGCCTATGAGTTCGCTATGAAGGATTTGAGTCCACTGAGTTACTTCCTGGGCAGTGTTATCACTCGACTTAAAGGTGGACTTTTCCTCAGTCAGAGTACTTATGCTAGTGACATTATTGCTAGAGCATAAATGACCTTGTGCAAACCATCTTCCACTCTAGTTGACACTAAGCAAAAGCTCATTACCTCTGCCGACACTCTATACGAAGATCCCACCTTATATCGGAGTCTTGCAGGAGCCTTGCAATATCTTACTTTCACCCGTCTAAACATCTCTTATGTTGTTTAGCAGGTGTGTCTTCATATGCACGCCCTTTGCACCGACCACATGTTTACCCTCAAAGGCATCATGAAGTATGTTCAAGGCACCCTAAACTATAATTTGCACCTCTATTTATCCCCAATTGAGAAACTTGTCTCCTATACTGATGTTGATTGGGGTGGATGTCCTGGCACCCGTTGTTCCACCTCTAGCTATTGTGTGTTTCTTGGTGACAATCTTATTTCCTGGTCTTCGCTCTCTCGCTCCTGTGCAGAAGCTGAGTACATGGGTGTTGCTAATGTGGTTTCTGAATCTTGTTGGCTTCACAACCTTCTCTTCGAGCTTCACTACCCACTTTCTTAGGTTACTTTGGTGTATTGTGATAATGTTAGTGTAATCTACCTTTCTAGCAATCCCGTGCAACATCAACATATAAAACATATTGAGATGAACATTCACTTTGTTCGGGAAAAGGTCACACGGGGCCAATCACGTGTCCTTCATGTTCTTTCTTATCACCAGATTGTTATCATTTTCACCAAAGATCTACCTGGAATTCTTTTTTATGATTTCCGAATCAATCTAAGCGTCCATGAAATTTTCGCCTCGAGTGCGGGGGTGTGATAAATTATAATATATCCTTGTAATTAAGTTTGAGTAGTTATTTTTTTATTTATTTGCAATTACTCTGTTTTGATTTTATATATATATATATATATATATATATATATATATATATATATATATATATATATGCAAAAATACTGTCTATGTTCTTTAAGTTATTTTAAAATAACAAGTTAGTCATTTACATTTTTTTTGTAACGCTTTGGTCGTTTATATTAACAAATGTTTGCGTCGTTGTTCTTTATAAAAATTTCTGTTACAAAAATGCATATGTGGCACAAACGGAGCACATGTGACATTTAACTGAGATGATGTGTTATTTTATTTTATTTTTTATTTGTTTTTAATTCCACATGGATTTTTATTTTTGTTATTTTTTTTCTGGATTTTGATTAATTCTTCATCTTCTTCCATAATTTTCCTTGTGTAAAATCAATATTCTCCATAAAACTTTTATTGTGAACCAAACAATTCATAATTTGCAAGAAATGGAAATATTCAAATAATTTTGAATTCTATACTACATAACATTGAAGTTGTTGTGAGTTATGCAAGAGGAATCTCATAAAACCAAAAAAAAATGCCAGATTAAGCCAAGGGCAGGGATCAAATCTGAAATTTGCTCACACATGTTCAACTCTTTCACAAATATTCATCATATTTAACAATATTCATGAGCAAAAATCTGGAAATCACAAAAGCAATGAAATAAATTACAAATTATATACTGTTGGTCTTGGATTTTCACCCTGAATCCAAATATGCAATCAAATTTATCATACAAGTTATGGTTCATGAGAATCAGGGAAAAAAGTGGACGAAATACATAATGAAAAATCGTTCGATTCGACCAAAATACACAATGAAACGCAAAACTAATTACATATTTGTGATCAGTGCGAAAAACCAGTTTAAATGATATATGAGCTTGCAATTTATTGTTGAGATTCAGAGTTTAACCATTTTTGTGTTTATGAGCTCATGAGTGTTCTTGAAATGCATTGTTTGAGTTTTGAAATCCATAAATATAAGAAACAACAAGACAAAAGGCAAATCAGCAACCTTCAATGCCAACTCATCTCAGTTAAATGACACGTGTGCTTTGTTTGTGCCACATGCGTTTTTGTAACGAAATTTTTTAAAAAGAGTAACGAAGCAAGCATCAACTATCTACCCATTACTTATAAGTTGACCAAACTGACTAAAATACCCTTTCCACTCAAATAAATAACACTACACTAAGGACAATTCAGTAACTCACAAATTTAACTACAAACTTTACTTCATTTTCCTCTACAGCTGCCAAGTGCTGTCTCCTAAATGGACCTAATCAAAATATTGTTTCTCCCTCTAACACAACACTAGAATTGCTCACGTTCTCTCTCCAAAGAAAACAACTTCTTCATTTCGCATCCTGGTTCTCTCTCCATTGCATTGCTCACGTTCTCTCTCCACAGCAGACAAAAAGGAAGACGACTGCTCTGCATCTCTCTAAGGTACGCACTAGAATGATTTTCGCAGCTGGTTTTCAAATTTCTTTTCCATCGTTTTCGCATCCTGGTTGATTCTTTCCAAAATAAGATGAGCAGAGTTAGGGTTTGTTGTTCATCTTCTTCTTCTGTGACGGATCCTTATAAGATATTAAGGATTCAACCAAATGCTTTTAAATCTGATGTTAAAAAGGCTCTTAGACAGCTTGCTTTGCAGATTTCATTCTTTATCTTATGTTTTTCTCCCAAAATTTCATTCCTTTTAGATTTATGTAACTTCTGTATATTTTCTATGTTTATCCTTCAGGTTCATGTTAGATCTATTATTAATGTGGGTATGACAATGAAGATGACGAACAAGATCCAACTACTGAACATGGAATGTGAACTAAACAAGGAAAAAATGTTATGCTTTTAATGTCATGGCAACTAAACAAGAATCTGTAAGTTTTTTATGTAATGATGTTGCTTGAACAATGATTTAAATGTTCTGTTTTAGACACTAAATCCCAATGCACTTTTATTAATTGAGCTCATAGTTTCATTTTAAATAACATATTTTCAGATACTAAAATAGATTTTCATTTCATTTTAAATCCTGGTAAGTTTCGCTTAATTTGAGTTCCTGTTACGTTTTTGAGTTTCTGTTATATTCCTCGTGCTGTTTTTCTAGATCTGGCATGAAACATAATATACACAATGCAATTGTTTGGATTTATGAAATTTGGTCTTAAATTTAAATGTTTTTTACTAGCACTTTCTACATTCTGAAGCAAATACCTTGAAAAAAAAAACAGATCTGCAAATGCGGAATAGAAGTTTTGCCCATTGACAAAAAACCGGGCAAAACTTATTAGTGTGTTCGTTATGTCGGGGTTTATAAGATGCTGACCAAGTGGCGTTCTTCATTTGTTGCAGATGCTTCCATCCAAAGATATTATCTTTGATGGTTACACATACAAGAATTAAGAGATTGTGGGTGAATGTGTAATACCTGGAATTGGTATATTCATATCTCTCTCTTACTGTTATTTATCGTCTGTTAGTTTGTGATTCCCTCAAATATATTTGCGAGATTTGTTTCTTACTCGCTGGTAAATATTTACCCTTGCAGTTATGGCCGTGTGAAGCCAAGCGTTGTTGCATATGGATGAGACATAATGGGATCAAAGATTAGTTCGGGCTATAAAAGTTTATCAGGAACCAGTGTTACAAGTCCTGTAGTTTCTGGTGTTGTATGTTTGCTTGTCAGAATCATTAATGAACCTGATAGCAAAAATATCTTAAACCCAACAAGCATTGGTTAAGGGTGCAAAATTTAGGCTTACAATTTTTTCCTTTTATTTTTTAAGGTCCTTCTGAAGCTCTTTGTCCAGCCTCTGAAGCATTATTACATGAAATTCCATTTGTGGGTAAAGATTCAGTTGTAGTCCAAGAAATGTCTTAAAATGAGATCATTGCAAAGGGAAGTTCGGTGGTAAATGGCATCCAGTCAAAGCAAGAACAGGTAGACAGTAGACAGGGTGCTGGTGATATTCCAAAATATGTAAATCTTGAACCATCACTAGCAATGGACTGGCTTGAGATATCATGGGATGAGCTACGGATCAAAGAGCGTGTTGGTGCTGGTAAATTTTCTGTTTCTCCTGCTTTTCAATTTTGAAAGAGCATAAATGAAACGGTGGCTCTAACTGAGGTTGCTCTTTCCTCTATGCAGGATCTTTAGTACATACACATGTTGTTACAAGCTTGGAGCTTAGGATTAAAATTTCATTTCTTTTAGATTTATGTAACTTCTGTATATTTTCTATGTTTATCCTTCAGGTTCATGTTAGATCTATTATTAATGTGGGTATGACAATGAAGATGACGAACAAGATCCAACTACTGAACATGGATGTGAACTAAACAAGGAAAAAATGTTATGCTTTTAATGTCATGGCAACTAAACAAGAATCTGTAAGTTTTTTATGTAATGATGTTGCTTGAACAATGATTTAAATGTTCTGTTTTAGACACTAAATCCCAATGCACTTTTATTAATTGAGCTCATAGTTTCATTTTAAATAACATATTTTCAGATACTAAAATAGATTTTCATTTCATTTTAAATCCTGGTAAGTTTCGCTTAATTTGAGTTCCTGTTACGTTTTTGAGTTTCTGTTATATTCCTCGTGTTGTTTTTCTAGATCTGGCATGAAACATAATATACACAATGCAATTGTTTGGATTTATGAAATTTGGTCTTAAATTTAAATGTTTTTTACTAGCACTTTCTACATTCTGAAGCAAATACCTTGAAAGAAAATAACAGATCTGCAAATGCGGAATAGAAGTTTTGCCCATTGACAAAAAACCGGGCAAAACTTATTAGTGTGTTCGTTATGTCGGGGTTTATAAGATGTTGACCAAGTGGCATTCTTCATTTGTTGCAGATGCTTCCATCCAAAGATATTAACTTTGATGGTTACACATACAAGAATTAAGAGATTGTGGGTGAATGTGTAATACCTGGAATTGGTATATTCATATCTCTCTCTTACTGTTATTTATCGTCTGTTAGTTTGTGATTCCCTCAAATATATTTGTGAGATTTGTTTCTTACTCGCTGGTAAATATTTACCCTTGCAGTTATGGCCGTGTGAAGCCAAGTGTTGTTGCATATGGATGAGACATAATGGGATCAAAGATTAGTTCGGGCTATAAAAGTTTATCAGGAACCAGTGTTACAAGTCCTGTAGTTTCTGGTGTTGTATGTTTGCTTGTCAGAATCATTAATGAACCTGATAGCAAAAATATCTTAAACCCAGTAAGCATGAAACAAGCATTGGTTAAGGGTGCAAAATTTAGGCTTACTATTTTTTCCTTTTATTTTTTAAGGTCCTTCTGAAGCTCTTTGTCCAGCCTCTGAAGCATTATTACATGAAATTCCATTTGTGGGTAAAGATTCAGTTGTAGTCCAAGAAATGTCTTAAAATGAGATCATTGCAAAGGAAAGTTCGGTGGTAAATGGCATCCAGTCAAAGCAAGAATAGGTAGACAGTAGACAGGGTACTGGTGATATTCCAAAATATGTAAATCTTGAACCATCACTAGCAATGGACTGGCTTGAGATATCATGGGATGAGCTACGGATCAAAGAGCGTGTTGGTGCTGGTAAATTTTCTGTTTCTCCTGCTTTTCAGTTTTGAAAGAGCATAAATGAAACGATGGCTCTAACTGAGGCTGCTCTTTTCTCTATGCAGGATCTTTAGTACATACACATGTTGTTACAAGCTTGGAGCTTAGGATTAAAACTAGAAAGTCATATCAATTAGAATATATTGCAATTCTATTATACATACAACAGAATGTAATTTGATATTTTTTTTTCACATAGAGATCACTAATTAGACAATATTTTTTCTTGCAGAGTTTATCTATGTGATATACTTCGACTTGAAAAAGGGCCATTAAGATATTTTGAAGGAGGTCGGATAGATTCATTTTTTGTAAAGGTGATACTTTTGCATATTACCTAAGATTTCTTGAGTTCAGTTTCTTTCATGGTGACTCATAATTTTTTTCTGTGTCTGATGTGTGCACTCCAAGCTACAATTAGCCCCGATGCATCAAACATAGTCTGTGGTTCCAGTAATGGAAAAGCATATGTTTGGCAGGTTACATTTCTAACTTTTAATCAGCTACTCTAAGTTTGTTACTGGGTTGCAGTAGGGATGTAATTTTACTGAACTTTCAAAAACCAGGTTAACAAGCCTCAAGTGGATCCCACTATTTTGAAGAGTCATGACGAGGAAGTTATTGCAGTCGACTGGTAAATTGGAAATTAAGTGTGGTTTTATTTCTTAGATAATTGTTATGAGATTTTAACTTTAATGTTTTTTTGCAGGAGCCGCTCTGACATCTAGAAATGCACACTGCAAATGCATTTGTCTCATGACATTAAAGGTTTCTTCTCACTGGTGTAAAAGTAACCTAGAAGCTCTACAGTAGGAAACATGTCACATTGGTCAATTGATGCCTTTTTTTGGCGTAAATGATTTCAGTCAGAATTATAACTACATGGATAAATCATCAATGCTATGTTGATAGTTTCTACATTTGTATATGATTAAATTACTAGAAAATGTTTGGTCTGTGAATGTAAAGTTGTTAAGTACTTATGGTATATGATTGGTTGATTAAAGTGCTTGTGTGCTATTTCTTTCTTTTCCATATTGTTAAGCTCTTTTCAGCAACATTATGAAATAGGGCCCTGTTTGAATAGCCAACTTGATTTAAGCGCCTATAGTATAAGCATTTAGCATATAAGTGCTTATGTATAAGCTACTATAAACATTTAGCATATAAGTTCTAATGTATAAGGCTTTTTTTTTAAAATATGATATAATCCAATCATTAATTTCATATAAACTATAAACTGTTTCTATAATCTTATCTTAAGGGGCTTATCAAAATTAATTGAAAACAAGTTATGGACCAATAAGTCAATCCAAAGAGACTAGATCACTACAATGTTAAGCTATATGGTTGCATGCTTATTTGATCTTCTTTTTCCATGACTTTGTGCAGCTAGCATTGGTAAGTTTGAGGATTAATTCTTATTCTTTTGTTTTAAGATCCAACGAAGAGGAAATGGAGTTTGACGACTACATGGACTGCGTTCCAGATTCATCTTGGACAGTCCTCCTACAGCTTTTGCGCTATACTGGCAATAAACCCTTCGTATTTATCGGTTAATGCTCTATTTGTTCTAGACATAAGCATGCAACAGTCTCAGAATAGTAGTAATTGTGCAATCATCATTAATTTGGTTCCTATCATTTGTTATGATGCTAAGTGCTCTCTTTTTACAGGTAAATTTGAAGCACAACATCAGAAATATGAGGATGAAATAAATTATGTAAACTTAGTGGAGGTTAGTTCTCTTATCAGTTTTTTTGTTGAGTAGATAAGATGGTAACCGAATGATGCATACAACAACTCTTTTTTACATATACACACTATTATATTAAATTTGTCCAGTGATACATAATTTCTAATTTCATAAGTCTATGCAAGTTTAAGTGAACATGGATTACATTATTTCTGTGATAAAAATGATATCGAGGTCTTACTCATTACATTGACTACTTCTAATTATATTAAAATTTCTACAATATGATGTCTTGGCATCCCCATTGATAAGTTTATTGATGGCGTGTAACTTATCGGTAATGCAACTCGTGCAGCCTCGGCTTGATGTTCTTCTTTTTGAAATCGTTTTTCCTCTTATGTGCTTTAATGATAATGATCAAAAGCTTTGGGACGAAGATCCTCATGAATATGTTAGGAAAGGCTATGGTAAGTTTTACTGGCAGGTAAACATGGAACCAGGATTTCAAATAATTTGCATTGGCATGAGCTTATAGTTTCTAATTCTTTGTTACAGACATTATTGAAGACTTGTATAGTCCTAAGACTGCCTCTGTGGATTTTGTGAATGAGCTGCTTCGAAAACGCAGGGAAGATAATTTTCATAAATTTGTGCAATTCATAGTTGAAATTTTGAAAAGGTAAATATGTTACTTTCTGTTAAAAATAAGATTTACAGATTGATACTGTATTTATATATATATTTTTTGCATTCCAGGTATGATGAAGCACCAGTAGAATACAAGACCTATACAATTTATGTTTGTGTCTTTTCTGATGCTTGCCAAATTCACTCTCCTTTGTTTTGTCCTTTGTCTGAAGAATGTATCTTAAAAAGCTAAGCTGGCATATTTCACAATATCCAAACTAAAGGCTGCTAATTTGGATGTCCATTTCTGATAATTTGTTTCAGTCAGAATATGGTTCACAGGGCAGGTATAATGAGCATATTGCACGGCATATATTTATCTAAATTTAAAATTTTCTATTCTAATCAAACTAAATGACACAAGTTTAAAGAACCATTTTTTTTATATTGCACCACAGTTTGTTCTCGTTGCTTTACGGGACACTTTCATCGTATGCCATGTGCTGCAAATTCAATTCGTATCGACGAATTTTACAAGTAAGCTTTAGTTATGTTTATACCTCTTATGTTTATACCTCTTAGATTATTATGATATTGTTTTTGAATGTTGGTTGGATTTAATCTCATGTTATTTGTTTTTACGATATTGTGCCAGCTTCAACGCTCTTTCATTCTCGCCTCAGAACCACCATTCGATGAGGCACCGCCCTATTTAGTGTTTAGCGGCTGCAGCAAATATGTAGGAAGTTCAATAACATGGCCCATCGTTTTTTTCTGCGAAATTTGTGCAGGAGAAGCTTTAATTTTTCAGCAGGCTCGGTTCTTGCGTACAGGTGCGGAGTATTCGGTAATATGTCCATGTCTGCCTCAATAGAGCCTTGGTTTTACTATATGGTATGAATGTCATTATTTTTAGCCTTTGAGTTTGGATGGGTGTGTATGGTCTATTTTTGTGCAATTGTGTTGTAAGTTGTCTATATTTTATATTGGTACAGTTGCTTGGATATGTAATATAAAGGGTGGATGGTATTGTATATGGTTGTTTAGTTCGTAGGCCTTAGCAGTGTTCCTTGTGGGTTTGCAGAACTTTACTGGTGGTTTGTAATTTAAATAGCTTATGCCACTTATAATTAATATACATCATTATTTTGCTGCTTCAAAAAAGATAGAATGCCTACATCAATGCCTGTTGTGATAAATTGCTTTGCAAAAGGTTAAATTCTACTGTTTAAAAAAGAAGCCAAGCCTCGCATGTATAGCCTCTATACGAATTTAATAATTTATTTTATCTAAATTATAATATTCAATAGTAGACAGACAATTAATTTTCAATCTCACAATTAACTTTCAAATTTTTAACTAATTTTCTATTTTATGAATCATTATCGACACAATATCTATTTTATTTTAATGAATAATTATTTTTATTTTAGAGGACAAATATTTACTTTTAAATATCAATTTTTTTTTCTATCTCACGAGTTTCGTTTTCTTTTTATATAATTATTTAATACAATTAAATTTCTATAATAATTATTCATTTTATAATTAAATAATTCATTTTTAATTTACACGTGAATCTAAATATATTTTATATTCTATCCCGCATGGGTATCTTACTAGTTTATTAACATAAAAGACAAAGCGTTAAAAAAAAAACTTTTTTTTTTCTTAAAGCCAATATATTGAAGGGAGAACACAAACTGGGTTCAAACCAGAAAACATTACAAAACTACAAGAATGAACAGTGCGATTTCCAACCAACTCTAATCGGACTATCCTTTTAAAGAATCCATACAAAAATTTAAAAAATCAGAGTTGGGATAACAAATATCACTCCCCGTAAGCCACTTCCAAGCATTGATCTTGATATTCCAACAAAGATCGTCCAAGTTAAAAATTTTGTTATTGAACACAATAGAGTTTCTACTTCTCCAAATGCTCCACACCGTAACGAGCCAAATAAAACCCAACTTCAGATTCCCTTATCTAGATTGACCCAGACCACACCAATCCAAAAAGAAGTTGACAATGTTACCTTCAAAGAAGCTCCCAAAACCACACCAGTCTCCTATTCTTTCCCAGGTTGCCGAAATCTGTTCGCAAGTAAAGCAAGCGTGTTGGAGCTCTTCATCTGCGCTGTTACAAAAAACACAGATAGGATTCACAACCACTCCCCTCTTAATCAGTTCAGTTTTCACTGCTAATCTCCCCCACAAAACTCTCCAGCCGAAACTTAACAACTTGGGGGCTGCTATGAGTTTCCAAAGAGTGGAGAAGGCAAGGGAGTAGGAAGTAAGATTCACAGAGGATCCAGACAAAACCAGGGAGTTTTCCATCAATAACAAGTAAACATCCTTGACCTTAAAAGTAACATCAGCTGAATTAACTTGGTATTTTAAAACTCACTAATTCATTTTCTTATTTCAACACTTTCTTCATCCCCTCTCTTAATCAAACTTTTTAACTTATCCTTTTGGCATGGAAGAATCTACTGCTTCCATCAAAGTATCAAACCCTCAATACTTCACACTTTGTCGGAACCTGGTTGCTTCTCGCAAGGGTCCTTGAGAGATTTGACCCGTAATCAATTTCCCTCTCTCTCTAATGCAGATATTTAATTAATTATTTTACAGTTTTGTTTCTCACCCGTCTGATATATCCAACGGAACGATTGCATTTACCTAAGGCAACACTGGCACTCGTATATATACAACAAAATCATAACAGAACAAAATAAAAGATAAGCCAACATGGTTACGACAACCGCAAGTAGCATTTCAGAAACACCTCTTTTACTCGCTACTCATGATGATAATGGAAAACACAACACAGAGAGATGGTGGAACAAAATCTTGGACATAGATGAAGCCAAACATCAACTCATCTTTTCACTTCCAATGATTCTTACAAACTTATTTTATTACTTGATCACTATGGTTTCTGTCATGCTTGTTGGTCACCTTGGTGACCTTCAGTTAGCTGGTGCTACTCTTGCTAACTCATGGTTTGGTGTCACTGGTGCCGCTGTTATGGTAATTTACAAGTTTTCTAGTACTACTTTTTGTTTACCCTAATGGAGCCTAAAGGTTGTTACTTAATTAAACTCTTTGTCTTAGATTGGTTTAAGTGGTGCGCTAGAAACACTCTGTGGGCAAGGATTTGGTGCAAAGGAATATCACATGTTGGGAATTTATCTACAAGGCTCATGCATTATATCTTTTATTTTTTCAATCATTATATCCATTATTTGGATCTATACACAACACATTCTAGTGTTTCTTCATCAATCACAAGACATTGCTACAACAGCTGCACTCTATATGAAGTTTCTTATACCAGGATTATTTGCATACAGCATCTTGCAAAATATCTTGAGGTTTATACAAACACAATCTGTAATCATGCCACTGGTTATCCTTTCTGCACTTCCAGCATTGGTTCATGTGGGAATTGCTTATGGATTTGTTGAATGGACGGGTTTGAATTTCATAGGTGGACCTATTGCAACTTCTATTTCACTGTGGATATCAATGATATTATTAGGTTTATATGTCATGTATGCAAAGAAGTTTGAGAATACATGGACAGGATTTTCAACGCAATCATTTCATTACTTGTTTACAAACATGAAACTTGCTCTGCCTTCTGCAGCAATGGTGTGGTATGAGTTTCTAAATACGTTTCACTTTATTTGTCCCTTTCGATGATCAATCTTAGAAAACATAGTTTGCTAAAATTGACAAAAAATATACTTCATCAGATAAAATGTTAATCTCTAGTCTGTTTAATGTAAAAAACTTCAATTATGAATCTTACTATTTTACTTTATATTATTGCTAGTTTGGAGTATTGGGCTTTTGAAATTATGGTTTTCCTAGCTGGATTACTGCCCAACTCACAAATAACAACTTCATTGATTGCAATATGGTATGGTTCTTATTCCTTTATATATTTATTACTAAACGAAGAGAATAAAGATTCATATGACTTATTCTTCGAAAAAATATATTATGCAGTGCAAACACCGAGTTATTTGCTTACATGATCACTTATGGTCTTAGTGCAGCTGCAAGGTTAGTCAGTCTAAGTTATATATTTCCTTCTAGACCTGAATTTCCTATAGTCTAGGAAATCAAGCATTGCAGAGACCTCACTTGTTTGATGAAGATTGAAGGCTCATTCTAATTTTATCTGATCAAGTTTAAAATATGAGCATCCAATTTTCATCCAACAGCCGCAATCTGCTGTAACATGATTGTATGACTGTAAACAATCTAATCTCTTCCAATGGTTGCATTTTATTGGATTTATCTTTCGACATAAGCATTTTAATCTATGTTCTTGTACTTATATTGAAAAGCTTGAACTTAACTTTTATAGCACAAGAGTTTCCAATGAACTGGGAGCAGGCCAACCAGAAAGAGCTAAACATGCAATGAAAGTCACTCTAAAGCTCTCTCTTCTCCTTGGATTTGCTTTTGTTTTGTTACTTGTATTTGGTCATGATATATGGATTCAGCTGTTTAGTAATAGTCCTATTATCAAAGAGGAGTTTGCGTCAATAACACCCTTGCTTGCTATTTCCATACTACTAGATTCTGTCCAAGGTGTCTTATCAGGTTCGAATACTCTAACTATTTTAACTTTTTCGCTACAACATGCTCAATAACTAAAACTCTTAGGAGTAAACATGTCTTAAATAATGCAGGGGTGGCTAGAGGATGCGGTTGGCAGCATTTAGCTGTTTATGTCAACCTTGCAACTTTTTATCTCATTGGTTTACCAATTTCATGTCTCCTTGGATTTAAGACCAATTTTCAATATAAGGTAAAATAGTTACTCCATCCAGTTTTAAATATAAGCATAAAGTACATACATATATTTAGACCAAATACTTGCTTGTGTTGATGCCAAGAGAAATTATCTTGGTTATGCGTTTATTTGTTTATTCACCGGGTTTTCTCTTGAATTTGGTTTATGATATAGGGTTTATGGATTGGTCTGACTTGTGGCCTTTTGTGTCAAACCGGGACACTCTTACTGTTGACATGGCGTGTCAAATGGACTAAACTGAATCTCTCCGGGGACAAAGATAAAGAGCAGCCTATTGTTGTTTGAAAACTGAATGTCTGGCAATTAGAATTGAATAAGTTTGTGTTTGGAACCACAATGACATCTGCGTTAGATACATGGTGTGGGCGAAACTAGAACTTGGAGCTTCAGGTTCAGCGTTCAGTGAAGACTCTTCAAACGTAGAAACAAACACAGGATAAAAAGATGATTACAGCTTGTAGTAAACATAAATTTTGAATATAAATATATGTTGTCCAAAAATACATTTTTCCTTCTGTCAGCAGAAAGTATTCTTCCTCACATACTAATTTTCATTTATGACTGTTGCAGATTCCATTTACTACGGTGACTTTGTAAGTTTGCTTCATTAATTCAAGCTTTGTTTTTTAGTGATGGTCCCAACATGAACTAATTAATTTTTCTTTGATTAATGACATGAAACAATTCTCTTCTGTAAAAAAACAGATATATGATAAATTAATTAGGTACAGACAACTTTGTTTTATTAAAGAATGAAAAAATCATAGTGATCATACCTAGATAAATACATTATCATATAGAACAAATGAAGAGAAGATAAGAGTAAGATAGTTCACATGGCAACAAGTAGCATTTCAGATGGCACAGCAACATCTAATTTGCACGCAACTGATGATAGGAAACAGAAATGGTCGAACAACATCTTGGACATTGAGGAGGCCAAACATCAAAGAAGTTCAAGAATACATGGAGAGGGTTTTCAATGCAATCATTTCATTACTTAATCACAAACATTATACTAGTTCTTCCATCCGCAGCAATGCTATGGTATGAGTTTCTAAAAGCCTTTCACTTTATTTGTCCCTTTTGATGATTGATCTTAGAAAGCAAAGTTTCCTCAAATATTATCTTCTAGGTTGCACACAAGTGTTAGCAATTCCTCCTTAATTGAGACCCCTAACCACTTTATTTCGGTATCTAGGCTGCATTGTAGCCTCCAACACATTGGTGAAGATGTAGATTTGATTCCACATTGCTTAGAGTTATAGCCTAAGGAGAGCTTATAAAATTTGGATAGGCTTCATCTTACAAGTAGGTTTTATAAGGTTATATTAACTCTAATCCAAATTTTAAGATAGTCTCATAGTTTATTCTCAATCCATTTTTGGTCTTTCTACATCGCCCACATTTCAGGCCTAATTGTATGGGATGTGTTAAAAGTTCGTTCTTAATTACATATTGTCAATATATATGAGCTAGGTGGTGTTTATAAAACTTACAATTCTCATCTTACAAGTCAGTTTTATAGAGTTGAATTATGTTCAACTCAAATTTTAAAATATATCATACATATTTTTGTTGGAATTAAATCCAAAACTTTGAGTAATTCCGAATCAATCTTGATGAATAAGATTCAATCAACCGATTGAATTCTCTTCTTGTTCTTCACTCTTCACTCGAGTGAATCAACCAACCTTAATTACAAGATGATTATTTTTGTACAATATCTTTGTACAATGACAATAAAAGGAGAAAAGATGAATTTGAGAAGAAAGAGACTTAGGGATTCAATACAAAATATGAGAAGAAGAAGAATTTCGGTAAAGTAACTATCTGCTTTCAAAACTGCAATTGTATTCACTGAATCACATTACAATAATAAAGTTACACCCTATTTTTAGATTTAGCTTTTTTCTCCTAAGAAAAGCCCAAAAACAAAAATGGCAAAATACATAATTATGCTACCATTACAAAATTAGGTTTAAGGTAAAATTCATGTTGAGGCTAACTCCTCGACACTTCGACAATTAGGTATTTCAACATACACTAGACTATTCGACAACTTTCTTATCTCTATCGAACAATTTGCTTGTACCCAAGAAATTACAATTCAACAATTTTAATTTAATATAAGATAAGTTCCTTATATTATGAATCTTACTATTTTTATACAATGCAAGTTTGGAGTATTGGGCTTTTGAAGTTTTGCTTTTTTAGCTGGATTAATGTTTGACTCGCAAGTAACAACTTCATGGATTGCAATATGGTATGATTCCTATATCTTTGTATTTTTGTCACTAAAACGAATAGAAGAAATATTCGTAAGATTCACGGTTGCTATTCTTCAAAAAAGAAAAACAAATGCAACTTCATTGATCACTTATGGTCTTTGTACTACTGCAAGGTTAGTTGGTCTAAGTTAAATACTCTCCTTTTCCAGTGTAATTGCATATTTTCGTCTGGACGTAGATTTCCTACAGTTTAAGAAAGAGCGCGGTCAACATATCTAAATCGTTAGATGAAGATCGATGACTCGTTCTAACTTTATCAAATCAACTTTAAAATATAAGACACCACATTTTCATCCAACGGTCAAGATCTGCAATGGAACAATGTGTAATATGTTGGAATTAACCCAAAATCTATGGGAATTCCGACCCTATCTTGATAAACAAGAAGGGTTCTTAGCGCAGCAATACCAAAGAAAAGAGGAAAATAAAGAAAGAAAGGAAATTAGGATTCTAAGAGAATTTGGAGAAGACGGTTGTTACCCACAAACTGTGAGATTTTTCTCTTTCTATTCACTTGCAACTGCAAACCGTGAATTACAATGTGTAGTTATTATTTACAAAAATAAGGGTTACTCCTTATTTATAGATTTTGGTTTACTTGTTCTCCAAGGCAAAGCCCAAAACTATAAAAGCCCAAAATACCTATTTTGGAACTATATCAAATTAAATCTAAATCAAATCTGTGTGAAACAACTGTTTCGACACACACCCTTGCTTCGACACTTCGACACAAAGAATTATAATTTAACACACCACCTAATTCATTGTGTATAAGCTGTCTACATTCATCATGACTCTTAGTCTTCTAAAAATTTCGACCTGCACTCCCTTCGTCATAATATCTGCAATCTGATTCTCAGTTCTGCAGTGTTCCAAGTTCATCTTCCCTTTTGCTACCTACTCTCAAAGATAATGGAACCTCATTTCAATGTGCTTGCTTCGACCGTGTGCTATTGAATTCTTCGCCAAGTTAATAGCTTACATGCTGTCGATCTTCATGGTAATTGCTCCATGACTCTTCCCTGTAATCTCTTCGACCAAGTTCACCATCCAGGTTGCTTGACATGCACAAAGAGAAACAGATATATATTCTGCTTCACATGATGACAATGTCACTACTGGCTCCTTTCTCGAACTTCAAGCAACTGGTGCACCACCTAACATAAACACATATCCAGCTGTGGATTTTCTATCCTCGACATCACTACACTAGCTAGAGTCGGTGTATCCCACTAACTTGCATTTTTTTCCTTCATCAGCTGCAGGAAACAAAATGTCGTAGTCGAGAGTTCCTTTCAGATACCTCAGCATCCTCTTCGTTGCTGCTAGGTGTGATACATTTGGCTTCTGCATGAATCTACTTACCATATCCACATCTGGCCTTGTGTGACAAAGGTATCTAAGTGACCCAATAAGTCTTCTGTATTGGGTTGGGTCGACATCATCTTCATCTGAGTCCTTCGACAGTTGCAGTCTGGTCTTAACTGAAGTCGAAGTTGGGTTGCAATCTTGCATCTCAAATCTCTTGAGTATTTCACCTGCATATCTTCTTTGATGCATCATCAAACCTCTACTAGTCTTGTAGAATTCGATGCCAAGGAAATATGAGAGATTTCCCAAGTCTGACATTTCAAACTCCTCACTTAGGTCATGTTTGAAATCTTCGATCTCCTTCTTGCAACTCCCTGTTATCAACAAATCATCGACATAGAGGCATAGTATAAGCAATTCATTATTGCTTCTCCTTACATACACTTCATGCTCAGTTGTACACTTCATAAATTCCTTCTCCCTTAGAAGGTGTCGATTTTCTTATTCCAAGCTCTTGGAGCTTGCTTAAGTCCATACAGGGATTTATGCAGCCTGTACACCTTTCCTACTTCGCCTCATTTCATATACCCAGCTGGTTGTGCGACATAAACTTCTTCATATAAGGGGCCATTAAGGAATGCACACTTCACGTCCATCTGACATGTGTGCCAATTGTTCATATTTGCTAGACCAACAATCAACCTGATTGTTTCGATCCTAGCAACAGGTGCGAACACTTCATCGAAGTCGATTCCTTCCTTCTGTATAAATCCTTTCGCCACAAGTCTCGCCTTGTGTCGAGTTACTTCTCCTCTAGGATTCACCTTCACCTTGTAAACCCACTTCACATCAATTTCCTTCTTGCCTTGAGGCAATTCAACAAGTGACCAGGTGTTGTTGACTTTGATGGACTCTAACTCCTCATTCATTGCTTTCACCCACTTCGAATCTTTCAATGCCTCAGCTGCATTGACTAGTTCGACATCTGTGTATAAAGCATAATGTACCAGCTCACCCTCTTCATCAACCACATCATCTGATGTAATTACACATTCTTGCAACCTTGCATGCATGTGTCTTGTTCGTCGAGGTCTGCTTGGGCCTGCTTCATCTATGACTGGTTCATGTCAAACTTCTCTTTCGACTTCAGTGGCTGGTTCTTCACAAGAGATTCTCACTGAATCCTTCTTGGCATTCTCAGTCCAGTCTCATTCTTTAAGCTCATCTATGATTACGTCCCGAATGATCACTACCTGCTTATTCACTGGGTCGAACAGTTTGTAACCTCCAGTCAAATGATATCCTATCAAGATCATCTAATTCGACTTGTCATCAAGCTTCCTTCTCAACTGATCTGGCACATGTCTATGTGCTATAGATCCAAACACCTTCAAGTGTCTGAGGCTAGGTTTGACACCAGACCAACATTCTTCTGGTGTGATTCCTTCAAGCTTCTTCGTCGAACATCTGTTCAAAATATAAGTTGCTGTCGAAACTGCTTTTCCCCATAATTCTTTAGGTAAATGCTTTCCATTCAACATACTTCTCACCATGTTCATGATGGTTCTGTTTTTTCGTTCTGCAACTCTATTTTGCTGTGGAGTGTAGGGTGGCACCACCTCATGCACAATCCCTTCTTTTTCACATAATGCATCGAACTCTTTCAAAACATACTCTCCACCACCATCAGTCCTCAGAATTTTCAACTTTCGACCACTCTGTCTTTCGACCATAGATTTGAATATGGCAAATACCTCGATCAAATCACTTTTCTTCTTGATGAGGTAAGTCAACGGTTTTCGATTGTAATCATCTATGAACGTAACAAAGTATCTGTTGCTACCAATCGAATCCACCTGAATTGGACCACATACATCAGAGTATATGACTTCCATAATTGTCTTTGACTTCCTTCCTGCATCCTTGCTGAAGCTATTCTTGTGTTGTTTCGACTGAACACACTATTCGTAGACTTCACTTGGAATGTCGATTTCTGGTAATCCTGAAACCATATTTCTTCTCTTTAGCTCTCTGATGTCATTGAAGTTGAGATGGCCAAGTCGAAAATGCCATAACCACTCATCTATGCTGGCTGCAATTGCTAGACACTTGTGCTCCATCACCTTGAGTTCAATCTTGAAGGTCCTATTCTGAGACATTTGAGCCTTCAAGATCAACCTACCCCCTGCGTCAAGGATTCTCATCATCTTGTCTTTGACAACTACCTTGTAGTTTGTTAGTTCTTGTGTTGGCTGGAATTTTGGTAAAACAAAGTTGAACAATGTTGATGTCATAACATTGGTTCTTATCATTAGCTGTTGCAGGGTTGGAAGTTTTGTATGCTGATGTTATAAGTGATGTCTTGACATCACTATACCAGAACATCAGAACATCAGTTTGTGATGTTTTAGGGTTGCGCGTGTTAGGATGGTTTGTTGTTAGTAAGATTTTCTGCTGAGAGATAGAGAGATTGCAGGCGAATTTATTGGAGAAGATTTATTCTGATACAATTAATTCTGCATATCTTGTGGAGAATAGTTTGTTACTATTTTTGTGCAAATAGACATGGAGAATTGTTCCTATTTGTGTGGAGAAGATCTTGCAGCTGAATTAAAAAGTGAAGATTTAAAAGATACATAATATCCTGGAAATATTATGTGGAGCTGATTTAAAGGTGTGGAAGATTAAAGATAAAATCTAGTAAAGATTGAGTATTTAAAATATGAAGATTTGATTGAAGATTTAATTGAAGATTTGATTGAAGATCTATTTAGTAGCAGAATTTTTTGCAGATTTGTTGTGATTTGAAGGCCCAAATCCAATTGGGAAAAAGCTATAAATAGAATGCTTGTAATCTAGAATAGGTACGGGTCCAAGATGTAGATCATTAGAGCTTTGTCTATGTGAACCACTCGGGTTGTGAGATGGTCACTGTGTTCTTACTCAGAAACCTGTAGGTAATGAGTTTTGTATTGTTCTTGGAGGAAGCTTTGAAGCAACTCCAAGATGTGTCATATGAGTGTGTCTTCTATGTGATTGAAGAACTGTTGGAAATTAAGTTGTTGATGCAGTGGCGGGGATGTTGACTGCTAGACATCATTGCGATGATTGGGAGTGAGATGGAGTCTCTTATCTAGGGTGGACTTAGATAGAAGGGTCATTGGGTAGTGATTAAATTAGGTAGATTGTCAACTGGTTTGTTGAGTTTGTAATTTGATACTACTAATAGTGGACTTCCTTCCTGGCTTGGTATGCCCCCAGATGTAGGTTGTTGAACCGAACTGGGTGAACAATCCTTGTGTGATATTCAGTGCTTTTATTAATTTGTTCATACTGCAGATATTGATGTTGTGACATCACACTTAACATCACATATCTAATACCAGAATTTCAATTGGTATCAGAGCAGGCATCTTGTCTGTTTCTGGATGAGATCTAGGGAAGATACTTTCTGGTTCATGAGCAAGGAAGATAGTCTTTGCTGAATTTTGGACTTGTTCAGTTCTTATGGTTGTTTGAATGATCCCTTGGAGTGAAGGATGAACTATTCATGATAGAGTATGTATCTATCTGTTGTTATCAGGAGAACTGCTGTTGTGAGTTTGATTTATTGGCACTTGGTTTATGGTGATGGTGTGCAAGGATTATTGAGTAGTGCCTAAAGGTTATTGAGGAGTTGTTGTGTGTTCCGCTGCATGGTATCTGATGTAACCCTGGTTGGTACTTGTATCTCTGGTGGTGATATTCTAGGAAGGTATTCCCTTGGAAATACATTAGGGTTTGGTCTCCTCAGCAGGATATTCTATGATGTTGTAGTTTATGCAAGACAGCTTCAAATGTTTGGTTAGAGATGCCAAAGATACTTGAGGATTATCTCATATCTTTGTTTTGGGAAAGAAGTGGTCAAAAGGTGAATGGATCTTTTTAAAGATTGTATGACATGGAAGTTTCAGTTTTTTTAGAAGAATATATTTCAAATCAAGCATTGAAGACCAATCTGTCCAGAACATTGAATCCTTCTTTATCAATGGTGAAAGAAGAGGGTGGAGCCAAAGCAAAAGAGTATCACTGTCAAATCTTTCATGTGGGAGTGAAGATCTTGATAAGTTATCTCTTAAGCTTAGTTGTGGTGACCTAATTAGGAGGATCTTCCTGGTTATAATGTCAATTGTAGTTCTGGTATATCTTAAGATGAATTCTCTTGTGATGGTACAAGTTTTATCAAGAAAGAAGCTGAGCTTAATATGTCATGACATCGCGCTACACATTAGCAGTTTTTGGTAAATTCTAAGTCAAAGACCTATTAGATTGTAGCTGTTTTGAAGGATCACTGAAGCTATGAAGTTGAACACTTTGTGAGATGTTGTTCATAATGTCATAACATCTCAGCTGGAGCTGGTTGAAGAAAAGGAAGTAATCTTGATAGCAGAAGAGAAGGAGATGATCCCTGTTTAAGCTAAAATGTCTGAGGACAATTTTATAGGGAAAATGCATCCAAGAGTTTGTGTGCAGGAGTAGTGTAAATCAGCCTGTGGTCAATTGGTGTTTGCATGAGCTCTTTCAGTTTTGTGGCTTGAAGGAGTGGAAGTAGCAGATTGTTTATGGTATGTTGATACCCTGGTTGTTGTAATGTGCTTCAGATACCTGTTAGAGGGAATTTCTTCTTTAGATGCAGTAGAATGGCAGTTGTCACTCTTAAGTTAGACAAGAGGTCTGAACCTTGTTCTTAGAAGAAGAAGCTTCTGGAAGTGTGTGTTATGCAAGTTGCTGCGTGTTGTTGATCTGATCTTGGGAGTAGATGTTGGTCTTATAGCCATAGTATATGAACTGATGTTGAAACATCATTTCAGTTCTTTGCTGTTGAAGATGGAGATGGAAGACTATGAAGACATCATAATCTTGATGGTTACAGCTTGGAACAGTTTGGTATAGAGCATGGTGTTTGCTCTAGTTGTGAAGGTCGAGGATAAGTGGCTATTATCTCTGGCTTTCTACTGACGACTCTACTAAGGGAAGTGACTTTCTTTAGTATTGCTATGGGGTAGTCTTGGACTACTTAGTTTCTGAAGATTTAGATGTGGTAGGTTTGAAGTCTTTGGAGTTTCTAAGCAGGATGGAGGTTGTCTACTCAAACTTGATTGTTGAATCAAGTCTATGAGAGCATGGAAATCTGTTTCTGCAAAGGGAGGAGGTTCTTCTGAGTGGCAGAAGGAAGAGCTGAATTCAACAGTTGGATGTTATAATGTTCCGACATCTAGCTTAACATCAGGAGTCTCAGCTGGTGATGTGGCACATCAGCTTATGATAGGATGATCTACAGGAATGAACAATAGGATGCTTCAAAAAGATCGTTCTCATGGCAATTTGCGGGAGCTGCAGGAAGGAGAAGATGTTACATGACTAAGAGGCTTGGTGAATCCAAGATGTCTTGCTTTGGAGCAAGTAGTTCATATGACTTGAAGATCTGGTTTCATAGGTGGATCAGGATATCTTGTGGGAGTTCTGAAGAAGATTGAGATCAATCTAAAGGTGGAATTTGGTTGGTTTCATTGTGTGCATTCAATCAGGATGCTTGAAACTTATTGCTCTTGTGCAGAAGAGTATTTAGTTGAAAATGTAAGGAGGTTCTAATTCTCTTGGAGCTTTTGGCAGAAGTTCTAGGTTGAGGATGAAAGTATACCTTCTTTTGGTGGATGAGAGTGTATTCCTCTCTGGCTTTCTGAAGCTCTCTTTGTTCAAGCTGGTGACGCAGTGTTCAGTTTGGATTACTATGCTGATAGTAAGTTCAGTAGTGGAGCATATCTAGAACCATGGTGTGGGGTATATGTGATGTGTCAAGAATGTCCTAACAGATGTTAGAACATTTTTTTTGGGTTGGATATCCTTGGTATAGGATGATTTTGTTCTGGTTCTGGAGTTTGGTGCATACATTATGCCTAAGGAGCGTCTACATAGTCATACGGGAGAATGATGAAGTAGAAGGTCTGCCTTGGATGAAGAATGTAGAGAAGACTGAAGTAGATCAGGTATTGATTGCTTGGAAATCTAAAGTGAAGAGTATGATAGGGAATGACTGCTTTTGGAAAATTGGGGGATCTATGTGACTTTGATCTTTATCCAACAATTTGTTTAAAGGAGGATGGTGATCCTTTTGTTCCTCATGAATAGCATGATGTGACTTCATGTGTGAGTGACTGCTGTTTCTTGTCAGAAGAGATTGTGATGTGATCTAATCAGAACATTTTTTTAAGAGATGTTCTTTTTCTTCTACAAGTGTCTCTTGAAGAGATTAGATCTCAGTAAAGTCGAGAATTTGTGGAGTCTGTGAGCAGTGTCATACCAGTCAGGATACTTGAATGTGTTCTCCAAGAGTGAAAGTACAATATGTGAATGTGCTCAGCAAGTGTGCTCAAATGTTCATCTCCACCTAGAGCTTCAGTTAACCATGACAGGGAGAGTACTTGTCTATGGATTTTGTTGCAAAGGTGCACATATTGTGAAGCTTGCATGATGATCAAGCTTGTGGAGATTGGTTGCCTCTTCTGAGGATATAATGTCAGATAACATGTTATGACATTAGGCTGTTGGATGGCATGTTGGTGTGGACATGAATGGTTCTAGGCATGTGAAGCTAATTGTTTGAATCATATGTGCACATGCTTCTGTGGAGGAGTCTGAAGGACGATTTTATTTATTTTGGAATTACTTTGTGAGGGTCTTTGTTGATGGGAGATGTCACACTTGTCTTGGTGTGTGAGTTCAGTGGAAGGCATTGTGTGTGTATGATTGTGTGAAGCATTCCTGACTAGATGGATGAAGATTGTGTCTGGAGTTTCCAAATGTTGTGATCAAGGAGTTCATTGTGATCATTCCTGTGGATATTACAGAGAGAAGTTGATCAGCTTGGCAAGATATGAGTTTTGGAGCATGAGAAGATAACAAACCAAGAGGGTATCATGTGAGTTTTGGTATTTGGATTGTTTGAGGATTAAGCATTAAGTGAATGCGTTCAGCAGGTGTGTTGAACAGAGGGTGCGCTCTTGAAGACATGAAGATGAGTCTTATGTTTTCCATTCATTTAAGGTGTTCTTCTTGCAAAGGAGCACTGGTTATCTTAGATAGGGAGAATTGATCTTTTGGTGAAGAAGTTGTTTATCCAGATTGTAATGTCAGACAAGATGTCGTGACATTGTGTTACTGGTGAAGTTCATGGTGTACTTGACAGTTTAGACCCGGTTCTATAGATTTGTGTGTCAAGGGATTGAATCAGAAGTATACATTTACACCAATGTTTGTCAATTTTTGGCCAAAAAGAGGGAGAGAATGTACAGTAGTAGCTGCTGAGTCTGGATTTTGTTCTGAGTATATTGGTTGGATGATTCAGAGTTTGATTTTGGAATTTTTTGTGCTTGCTGCGATGTTCAGAGTTTGTCCAATTGTGGCTAAAATGGGGGAGAGAATAGCCAAGGTGTGGTTGTGAAGCCTTTTCTGATATGGTGCAGCAGTTGAGGGGGAGAGTGTATGAACAGCTGTGAGCTGGTTCTTGATTTGAGGGGGAGTTTGCCCTATGCTGATGTGAAAGTGAGTTTATGCAGCTTGTTGGTTTTTGTTGCTGCTGGTTAGTGAGTTTGTGCAGCTTGTTGAAGAGGTGCTGCTAGGTGTTTTGAAAATTTATCAATTTTTATCCACTGCTGGGTTCTCTGATAATGGCAGAGTTTGTTTTAGCCAAAATTAGCCAAAGGGGGAGATTGTTAGCACTTGTGTTGGCTGGAATTTTGGTAAAACAAAGTTGAACAATGTTGATGTCATATGTCTGATGCCATAACATTGGTTCTTATCATTAGTTGTTGCAGGGTTGGAAGTTTTGTATGCTGATGTTATAAGTGATGTCTTGACATCACTATACCAGAACATCAAAACATCAGTTTGTGATGTCTTAGGGCTGCGCGTGTTAGGATGGTTTGTTGTTAGTAAGATTTTCTGCTGAGAGATAGAGAGATTGCAGGCGAATTTATTGGAGAAGATTTATTCTGATACAATTAATTCTGCATATCTTGTGGAGAATAGTTTGTTACTATTTTTGTACAAATAGACATGGAGAATTGTTCCTATTTGTGTGGAGAAGATCTTGCAGCTGAATTAAAAAGTGAAGATTTAAAAGATACATAATATCCTGGAAATATTATGTGGAGCTGATTTAAAGGTGTGGAAGATTAAAGATAAAATCTAGTAAAGATTGAGTATTTAAAATATGAAGATTTGATTGGAGATTTAATTGAAGATTTGATTGAAGATCTATTTAGTAGCAGAATCTTTTGCAGATTTGTTGTGATTTGAAGGCCCAAATCCAGTTGGAAAAAAGCTATAAATAGAATGCTTGTAATCTAGAATAGGTACAGGTCCAAGATGTAGATCATTAGGGCTTTGTCTATGTGAACCACTCGGGTTCTGAGATGGTCACTGTGTTCTTACTCAGAAACCTGTAGGTAATGAGTTTTGTATTGTTCTTGGAGGAAGCTTTGAAGCAACTCCAAGATGTGTCATATGAGTGTGTCTTCTATGTGATTGAAGAACTGTTGGAAATCAAGCTGTTGATGCAGTGGCGGGGATGTTGACTGCTAGACATCATTGCGATGATTGGGAGTGAGATGGAGTCTCTTATCTAGGGTGGACTTAGATAGAAGAGTCATTGGATAATGATTAAATTAGGTAGATTGTCAACTGGTTTGTTGAGTCTGTAATTTGATACTACTAATAGTGGACTTCCTTCCTGGCTTGGTATGCCCCCAGATGTAGGTTGTTGAACCGAACTGGGTGAACAATCCTTGTGTGATATTCAGTGCTTTTATTATTTTGTTCATACTGCAGATATTGATGTTGTGACATCATACTTAACATCACATATCTAATACCAGAATTTCATAGTTCTTTTAGACCAGCTGCCCTATACTGAGCAAATTACTCTTCATGCCTGGTATGTACAACACATTGGAAATTGTTGACCTCTTGCCATCTTTCCTCATAATCAGAACATCACCAACACCTTCAGCTGCTAGAGTGTTGTCATTTGCAAACTTCACCGTGTTCTTCGACGAGGGCTTCATGTTAACAAACCAATCTTTCCTTCCACTCATGTGTGATGAGCATCCTGAGTCCAAGTACCACTGATCTTGGAATCTTTCTTCATCTCTTGTTAACAACGTCTCTTCTTCTTCATGTTTCGCCAGCTTTACATCAGTTTCTTGATTTTTCTTCTTTTCTGGACAGTCACTAAAATAGTGGCCATACTTCTGACAATTAAAACATTGAATGTGACTCTTGTCAGATTTTCGACCACCACCTCTTCCTCTACCTGCAGCACCACCTCTTTGGTTGCCTTGGTTCCAGGGTTTTCTCTGATTCGACCAGTTTCCTTCATGCTAATTTCGACCAGTCGAATTGTTCTAGCCTCCTCTACCTTTGTTGCCATTCCCGCTTCCTTTACCTTTTCTTTCCTTTTCTGACTGCGCCTGCAAAGCCATATCGCTCTTCGACTTTCCTGCAGCTCTTTCGGTCATCCTTTGTTCATGAGACTCAAGCGTCCCTTGAAGCTCTTCTTTCGTCAATACTAACAAGTCTTTCGACTCTTCTATGGCTACTACCACGTGGTCGAACTTTGGAGCCAATGACCTCAAGATCTTTGCAACAACTGATCTTGATGTCAACACCTCTCCACATACCTTGATTTGATTCACCAACTTTGTAACTCTAGTGAAGAAATCTGTTATACTCTCATTTCCTTCCATCTAAAGCAACTCATAGGTTCTCTTGTGAGTTTGTAACCTCACCTCTTTCACCTTCTCTGCGCCTCCAAATGATTTTTCAAGAATCTCCCACGCTTCCTTCGCTGACTCTACATCACTAACATTTTCAAAGTTATCTGGATCGACACACTGATGGATTATAAAGAGAGCTTTATAATCTTTCTTCTTCAACTCTTTGTGTGCAACCTCTTCTTGATCTGTCGCGTTCTCCGCAAGCGGTGTTACTCCTTCCTTCACAAGATCCCAAAGATCTTGATAATAGAAAACCACATTCATCTGCTAGCACCAATTCTCATAATTATCTTTCTTGAGAATCGGAACACTCATCGGAAAGTGTCCGTTCGGATGATTCATTGCCATCACGATTTTCCTTCCTTGAATCGCAATCAGAGTTCTAGATACCAGATGTTGGAATTAACCCAAAACCTATGGGAATTCTGACCCTATCTTTATAAACAAGAAGGGTTCTTAGCGCAGCAATACCAAAGAAAAGAGGAAAATAAAGAAAGAAAAGAAATTATGATTCTAAGAGAATTTGGAGAAGACGGTTGTTACCCACAAACTGTGAGATTTTTCTCTTTCTATTCACTTGCAACTGCAAACCGTGAATTACAATGTGTTGTTATTATTTACAAAAATAAGGGTTACTCCCTATTTATAGATTTTAGTTTACTTGTTCTCCAAGCCAAAACTCAAAACTATAAAAGTCCAAAATACCTATTTTAGAACTATATCAAATCAAATCTAAATCAAATCTGTGTGAAACAACTGTTTCGACACACACCCATACTTCGACACTTTGACAAAAGAAATTACAATTTAACATAATAACATGAATTTTCTATCTAAAAACGTTTGTTGCTAATGTTCATTTAGAGAAAATAAAAACACTGTTTCTTTAAGATGTGCTGATGTGTTGCAGAGTTAAATATTGAAATATATGATGTAACCAAGTTTTCTACAATGTGGTTTCTATTCCAGAATTGGGCAGGAACTCCTATTGCAGCATCCCACGAATTCTATCAACTCAGAGATCATTAGTTTTGGTGACAAAGGAAAGTATAATTTTGAATGAAAACATAGTTTTTTTGGTATAACACTTATACAACATTAATTATTCATATAACAAATATGGAAATGGACAAAAAAGATGCTTGTAAATTACCGTAACAACCACGCCAAGGTCGCCGCGTATAGTTGCAATAAATAAGTGCTGTTGCAAAAAGTTCTGCAACAATATTCTATGTTGGTACAGTTGCTTATGTTTTCACAAAAACTATAATCGCCACGTTGACAAACATTTACTGCTATGATACGCGACATTTCTTAACAACTAAAGTTGTTGAGTCATTATTGTCCACGAGCAAAGTCACTGTCAAATTATAATACTCTCTCCTTTTCATATTATAAGCAAATTTTACTTTTTAGATACATTGAATAATTAATATATCTGATATATATAAATTAAATATATTAATTATTTAATGTATCTAAAAAGTGAAATTTATTTATAATATGAAACGGAGGAAGTATATCTAACCAATCAAAATTAATGCTGTGATAAATATTTTTTTACTTAATTGCAATGGTCCCCTTATTTTGTATTTTTTTGAGTTTTAATGCCCCTATTTTAAAAATTACTATTTTAATCCTTTTTTAAGTTTTGAGTTTGATTTTAGTCCACTCTCCAATTTTAAACTTTTTTTTAATGATGTGGTATTATCTAAGATGACGTGTCAATGCCATGTCATTTTAAAAAAATAAATTTAAGACTTTTTATTGACTAGATAATTAATTTATTAAAATTATTTTAATTAATTAATTAATTAATTCTTAATATTTTATCATTAATTAATTAATAAAAAAATTAAATGAAACACTTTGGGCTTTTTTTGTTGGCTCATATCTTTGTTCCATCTTTCTAACCCACAATTGAATTGTTGTGTTTGTTTCAGCTTTATAAACACTTTTATGACCTATAGAAAAATCAATGTGAGATTTCTAAAAGGCATTTTATATTATAACAGTATCTCATTCTTCTTCATTGCAGCAACTTCTCCTCCTTTTCAAACTTGTGTCCATTGCAACAGCTTATGCTTCTTCTCCATATTGCAAATCTATTGTTCTTCTTCATTTGACAAGCTTCATAGAAATTTGAGAGTATTTAATTGATCAAGATGTATGTTGGATGTGGGAAAGAGTATTCCTTGCAATGCAATAACAACCTAACTTAATTTGTCGTTAATTGTTCGGTTACATAATGTTTTGGATAAGAGTAATACTCATTTATACTTGTACTGCAAGAGTTAGAAATATAATTAGTATTGAATTGTGAAGTATAACAATTTTTTTCTTGAAATGGAAGCATTAATTGGATCCTGCTATTGTATTTCTTGTACTACAAAATTCGTCATTCCATAACCACCCAATTGAGAATACATTTTTCTGTTTTGGTAACTATTTCTTTTTCATTCCATAACTATTTTTTTTTCTTGTGCTCGCCATTGTGATTTTGAATATTGCTATTATGATTGCAGACCGTTGTCCTCAAAGTAACAATGTCATGAACAGGCTGCTCTGGAGCCGTCAATAGAGTTTTGAAAAAAATGCAAGGTATTGTTAATTTCAGATGCCAAACTCCATTTTAGTGCAAAAAACTTTGTAAGGTATTGTTAATTTTCATGATAGAATTTAAGAATGTTTGAGTTGATGGTTCTAAGTTCTTAACATGGCATATCATAGACTACCTATAACAATGGAAAAACTGGTGGGATAAGTTTCATCCTTTACGTAATCAAAATGAAATGAGTAGTAAAAACTAAGTCAGAGATTAAGGAACTAAAGCACCATTAGAACCAACATTAAGATCAAAATCAAGATAATCACATACATAACACTAATCTAACCTCAAAAGTTTCAGACAAATATTTGATAGGAAGTTGTTGCAATAAAGAAGAAGGAGATACTATTGTAGTATAAATTGTCTTTTAGAAGTCCCACATTGATTTTTGTATAAGTCATAAAAGTGTTTATAAAGCTAAAACAAACACAACAATTCAGTTGTGGGTTAGAAAGATGGACCAAAGATATGGGCCAACAATAAAAAGCCCAAAAATGTTTCATTTAAAATTTTGATTAATTAATTAATAATAAAATATTAAGAATTAATTAATTAATTAAAATAATATTAATAAATTAATTATCCTAGTCAATAAAAAAAAGTCTTAAATTTATTTTTTTAAAATGACGTGGCATTGACACGTTATCTTAGATACTGCCACATCATTAAAAAAAGTTTAAAATTGGAGAGGAGACTAAAATCAAACTAAAAACTTAAAAAAGGGACCAAAATGGTGGTTTTTTAAATGGGGGGATTAAAACTCAAAAAAATACAAAATAAAGGGACCATAGTTGCAATTAAGCCCATTTTTTTGTCTGTTGTGATAAAATATCTTTTTGAAGTTAAGTGAACTCATCGGTACCTTGATATTTAGTTGGGTATTGATATTCTTATCTAATAAAAGAATTATATTTAATGTTATGTCATTTTTTATATATTTTTTATTTAAAAATAAATTAATTTTTTTATTCAACTTCCACTAAAAGTACCGGTACCTAACTACTTATCATGGATACCTAAGAATTTGCTTTAATAAATTACCATTTTTGTTATTGAATTGCTTGAATATTTATGCATCCGCGTTTTATTTATATACATAATTTTTTAAATAAATTTACCTTACTAACTTTAATAATATTCTCAAAACTTTATATTTTAAAATGAGTTAGAAATGTATAATGTCATTTGTTTTTCTGTGATCTCTATTATAATTTTACAGTGGTGAAAATTATCTCTAGTTTTTACACTTTTTCTTCTTGGTTCCCTATTATGAAGTTTGGATCGTCATCAAAGCTACTACTTTTTTTTTAATAAATCCTGATAATATAAAAGAAAAATGTGTTACAACTAAGCGTTTATAAAAAAAGGAATAAAAAAGTTCCATCAAAATTAAGAAAACCTAAAATATATCCGTGAGATTGAAATTGGTAAAGTTAAAGGGGTTAGTACTCTTCAGCCATCTATTCTGAAGACTACTAGAAAGCAATCTATGGTTAGAGCAAGCTTTGATAATCAATAAGCAATACGTTTCAATCCAATGCTTTCGCCAACCACGAGACTTGGCAATGTCAATCGCTCTCAGAATAACCAAGAACTCAGCAGAAATCGACGAACCTATTTGTAATTTTTCAGCGATAGTGAGCAAAAAATCCCAATTGTTGTCCCTAAAAATACCACCACAGCCACTGACATTGTTATTCAAACAATAAGCACTGTCACAATTATCTTTAACCCACCCCGAGTTAGGAGGCAACCAAAGAGCTTCGGTTATGTTGGGAGCACGAGGAGAACGAATTTGAACACCAAAAGCTTTGATCAAGGCTAAATCTACAATCAAAATGGAAGAAAGATTAGAAACACTGTTACCGGAAAGCATAGTTTGATTCTGAATGATTCTGATAGAGTTTCTTTTATTAAGCCTCAAGTTGTCATGCTTGAGTTTATTCCTAGCAGCCCAAATTTGATTTACCGTAAAAGTGAAGGCAACTTTCACCACAAGATTGGATTGGTTAGAACAATTGGTCTTGCAAATATGGAACCAATCGGCCAAATTGCTAGGGCTGGAGTGAATCTCAGTCTTTCGTAAGAGCCAATGCCAAAGAGATTTCGCAAAGGAGCAATGGAAGAACAAGTGTTCAACACTTTTTTCACATGTGTTGCACAAACAGTAAGAAAAAGCCAAACAGGTGCCTCTCGACTGGGCCCATAACCTCCGTAGGGATTTTGTCATGAGCAAACCTCTAGACCAACAAAGACTTACTAGGCAGGTTGTCACGACACCATATGTTATGATCCCACAGACACTCGGCAAAAGGATCCTCCTTAAAGAGGTAAGCATCTTTGTAGGTTAACAACCCCATCACATTACGATCCCACACTAAGTGATCATGCAACAATGAATAATTGGCTTGAACTTCGGGAAGCATGACAGACAAAATAGGGAACCAACTTTCCCATTCAGCAGGAAAAAACCATTGACCCACAACTAATAAAGTCAGCAACAAAAGAGTTAGATTTGATACCTTTATAGCGCAGGAATTCATTGGAGGTACTGTGAAGGAGAGGTTGATCACACCAAGAATCAGTCCAAAACCGAATATCCCGACCATTACCAAGCGATCACCTAGGATAATTATCAAGAACAATAATTTCAGCTTTAATACTGGTCCAAATCGACGAAAAGATATGATAATTAATGACATCTCTACTCTTCAACACCCGATTCCTAAGAAGGATCGCCCAATCCTCCTTGCTAGTCCTCAATAGCCACAAAAGTCGGAGGTTGGTAGCCTTATTCAACCTCACTAAAGACCAAATATCGAGTCCTCTATGAGCAAAGGACTTGCAAGTCTTCTTCTAGGAGACCATGAAGAGTTTTCTGTTATGGATATCTCCTATCCAAATAAAATTCCTGCAAGATTGATCAATTTTTCTAAGTAAAGACACCAGCCAAGAGTAAATGTTAATAGAGTAGGAAATCATGTTGTGAACTATGGATTTAACAAGAGTTAACCTCCCGGCCATTGATAACAAAGCTCCCTTCTAAGCTGAGAGCTTAGCAAGGATTCTGTCAGAAATAGAAGACAAATGAATGACCTTGGGGTTCCCTTTGAAAATAGGAATCCCTAAATAATTGAAAGGGAGGGACCCTTTTCTGAAACCAGTGTTGGAAATTATCCTCTCAAGTTGCGAATTGGTGATAGATCCTGAATAAATAAAAGATTTAGATAAATTGAAAGTTTGGCCAAAGACGACAGAATAATCCTAAAAATCCTACTTGAGAGCTTGAATGTTAGAGTGCTTCCCGGTACAGTAAATCATAGGCATAAAAAATGTGACAGGGAGTCAGGTTATTTCTAGAAGACATAATGAGCTCCAGACCACCTTGAGAAACTAACCTGGAGATACCGCGACTTAACACGTCTTCAGCCAAACAAAATAAAAGAGGCGACAAAGGATCACCTTGCGCACTCCCATATTGCACTTAAAATATCCCTGTTGTTGGCCGTTGAAGCTTATAAACAAACACGCAAAAGAAAGCAAGGTGTGAATCCAATCACAAAATTTCTGGCAGAACCCAAACTTGGCCAACCCAGAAATTAAAAACTCCCACCTAATGGTGTTAAACGCCTTCGCAATATCTACTTTCAAGACTAAATTACCATGTTTGTACTTTTTATGAAGAACATTGACGGCTTCGGAAGCAAGGCAGGAGCAGTTCTGAATATTTCTCCCTTTTAGGAATCCCCTCTGCTCCTTAGACACAATAAAGGGCATTAATGATGCCAAACGGCCAGCCAAAATTTTTGTAATAATCTTGTATTTGAAATTCGAGATAGTGATGGGCCTAAACTGATCTAATGACAGAGCTTCCTTCGATTTGGGGATCAAAATAACTGAACAAGCATTGTAGTTAGTAAGAAGCCACCCAAAGAGAAAGAATTGAGAGACAGCTTTGCAAATGTCATCCTTAATAATATCCCAGAACAAATGGTAAAACACACTGCCAAACCCATATGGACTGAGAGCACTAAATTTATTGAGACTTTTGACTGCTCCAAAAATTTCCTCAGAAGAAGGAGCCAAATTCAGGAGGGAATTCATGTGAGCTTCCACCAAACTAGGAATGGTTTCATCCACCATAGAGGAAACCTGCTGAGATCCTGCAAAACAGAAAATATTAGAGAAATAATCAACCGCCAAAGTTTCCATTTCCCCCCGGATCAGTGATGAAAGAATCACCAACTTTGAGAGTGGTGATCACACTACGGGACCGTTTAATCTTAGTCATCCTATGGGAAAAGCAGTGTTCTTATCTGTGGAAACATGACACTGCAATCTGGCCTTCTCTGCCCAAAACACTTCTTGCATACTATGATTCTTTTCCAACTATTAAATGGCATTTTTTCTTAAGCTCTAAGGGAGTTCAAAGGACCTTCATCACTAATCCTAGCTTGAATAACCTTCAGCTGCAGCAGAGACTCGCTAACTTTATCATGAATATTTCCAAAGATGTCACGATTCCAATGCTTAAGATGAACCTTGAGGATTTAAAGCTTTTTGTTCAACACAAACAATGGGCAGCCTGCCACACTAGTCTTCCAAGTGTCTGCAATTACACCTCTGCAAGTGTCATGTAGAGTCCACATCTCTATAAACTTAAATTGAGAAGCGGACTTAATAGAAGAGAACGAAGCTTCAACCAATACGGGATGATGATCGGAGCGAAACTGAGGTAAGTTAGTGGAAACTAGAGTATGGCAAGCATCTAATCAACTGCTATTACAAAAAGCTATGTCCAACTTTCTTTCGACAGAGACACTACCCGACCTGCCATCGTGCCAAGTGAAAAAAGGCCCATTAACCATGGTGTCAACCAACCTTTTTTATCTTTCCAAGCCTTGAAGTCCTCCATAGGAGTACCCCAAGGAACATTGTTGCCTCTATGCTCATGCATCCTAAGAATCGAATTGAAGTCTCCCATTAAATACCAGGGAAAGTTGTGGTTAGTTAAGGCTTTGGAGAGATCACTCCATAATCTTATTCTTTTGATGTAACAGGTGGAAACATACACTACAGCAAACCAAACTTGCAGGTTCTCAAAAACCAGGGAGAAAACCACCAACTGATCAGTGGTAAATTGGACATTATAATGTTTTCTTACAAATTCACCATACATTCGTTTCAAGATTTCTCCTATCATTAACGACAAACATCTTAAGATCAAGTCTATCCCAAAATATTTGGGGGAAACGAAGCTGACTCATCCAAGGCTCAGCTAGAATATAAAGATCCGGATTATGGAACTTAAAAAAAAATTAACACCAATTTCGACAGGGAATTGGCGAGCCCCCTCGCGTTCTAGAAAACGCACTTCATAAGTAAGACTTTTTGGAACCAGCTTTATTCCTAGTACTTGTAGCTTCCTTCGACTTAGTTTTCTTCTTCTTTTTTTCTTTCCTTTGGATTTAGGTACCACTTGTTAAAAATCAGTCAGATCAATGTTTGATGATTCTTCATAAGATGAAATATCAATGTCATTAGCCATGTTTGGCCAGGAATTCTTGAGGAAATCTAGTGTCCTTTGAAGTTGTAGTAGAGTCGCCATGAGGCATGAGTTGTGTGGCGTTAACGAATTCTGATTCTTCCGAGCTAAAGATTTCATCATCTTTGTATCTACTACCGACCTTCATAGCATCACTTCTACCAGGTTTATCATGTTGTTGAAGGTGCGAAAAGCACAAGAAATGGGGGCGGAAGGGAAGATAAAAATGAGAAAGACACAAGGATTTTTATCCTGGTTTGCTTGAAATCAAAGCTACCGGGGGGGGGGGGGGGGGGGGGGATTGGGTTTTAAAAACAAAAGTTTTTTGCCAACTCAAAAACTCAACACAATTAAAAGATAAAAATGAGAAAGACACAAGGATTTTTATCCTGGTTTGCTTGAAATCAAAGCTACTCTATTATGTTAAAATAATATTTGTTTATGATATATATTCCTTGAGTTTTTATGATAACAAAGTATTAAAAGAACAATGGTGTTACCTAATGTGTGTTCCATGTATGCAGGTTCTAATGCTTAAAGTTATGTAGTCAGAATCTGATATATAAGGATGCACTTGAGAGAAGCTGAATTACTAGCTTTTGGTGGTGCAAAATCTAAAGAACACTCTCTAAGTGATGTCTAGCATAGACTCTGAAATCAAAGCTACCGGGGGGGGGGGGATTGGGTTTTAAAAACAAAAGCTTTTTGTCAACTCAAAAACTCAACACAATTAAAAGATAAAAATGAGAAAGACACAAGGATTTTTATCCTGGTTTGCTTGAAATCAAAGCTACTCTATTATGTTAAAATAATATTTGTTTATGATAACAGAGTATTAAAAGAACAATGGTGTTACCTAATGTGTGTTCCATGTATGCAGGTTCTAATGCTTAAAGTTATGTAGTCAGAATCTGATATATAAGGATGCACTTGAGAGAAGCTGAATTACTAGCTTTTGGTGGTGCAAAATCTAAAGAACACTCTCTAAGTGATGTCTGGCATAGACTCTGAAGCTGAAAGCCTCAACATCAGAAGAAGCAACATATTGTCTCTACACTTGGTGAATGTAATTAGCTTTTGGTGATCATTCAGAACTAGTGATAAAGCTAAAGTTATCTGTACCACAGAAAGCAAGTTGCATTGTCAAATCAGTTTATCAGCTAGAGTCTAAGTTCACAAGGTTCAAGAAGAGTTTACATGCTTTACAAATATCTACTTTCAACGGCTCTATAATACAAGATTACATGGAAGACATAGTGGTGAAACATGTTACACAATGGATCAAGATCTTTTGGTGTATCTCTCTTCAACGTCTCTTGTACTATGGAGAAACAAAGATACTTGTTCAAGTTATCTCTTCAAACGGCTAGTCTTCTACAACTTCTATATAAGCTACTGGCTTTAAAGGATGTTTTGCTAAAAGACATGGTGAAAAGAGAAAGTTTCAGAGAGGAAAATGGTGAAATGGGTTTAGAATTTTCGTTTGCTGAGAGAAGAAGATGCGAGAAGATGAGGTGGAGAAAAGGAAAAAGGAGCTAAGAGAGACTATTTATAGGCTTCAGTGCATGTGTTGAATCCGACACCTGGTATTCGCATGGGAGTGATTGAAGATATTTCTTGGGGTTTCAAAGTGACACATTAATAAGGAGTGTGAGCAATTACTGAAAACTTGAAAACCCACGTCTTCCTAGGAAGTAGGAATGATGAATGATGATGAGATTCTGAGCGAATCTCTTGAAAATGACAATACGCCGTAAAAAGATGTAATGATGATGATGACGTCAGCAGAAATGAAACAGCTTCAAAAAATTGTGATAAAAATACGATGTCTCTCTTGTTCGACATAAATCAAAACATGGCCTTTTGGGGGAAATTTGTTACACTGGATTTTTCGACTAGACTTTAAATGGAAAGTATTCATAAGAACAGCTAAAGATACGCCACGTGGAAGGACAAGTAAGTCCACATGCTCAAGATGACTCAAGATCAGAAATCATGTAAAGAGATACTGGTCGAATGTGGCAAGGTCGAGAGACGTAGTAAAGAGCATGAAGACTTAGTGAAATTGAGTACTATGTTATGTTGGCTAAGGTTGGAGTCTATCATTACAATAGAAGTAATTTTGACTCAACCACCAGATGTGGAGTTCATCACTATAATGGAAACAATGTTGACTTGGATGCTACATGTGGGGTACATCATTACAATGGATAATCCATTTGAGCATGCTAGCTGACAGGGTCGACGTCGAAGGCCTCAACAGGGATAGCTAGTTCTTCACGCCAACAAAGCAGTTGAGAAATTCAAATAATAGGACAAGGCGGGAATTACGTCAACATCGACAGTTACTTAGAAAACATGGGACATGTCGGAGAAAATCGCTACATGACTTAGGACGTGTCACCATGGGGGTAGTTATCATACTTAGACAGTTATTTTAAAGTAGTATAAATAAACACTTAAGTTCATTTTGTAAGGGGTCCACAAATCATACACATTTCTGTAACACTCAAAGTACTTGCGTTGTGAGAAACGGGTGAAGAAAGATGTACGTATGCGTTCCACCATTTTACACAATTTCAGCTAGTTTACTTTAAGAGCCTTTCTTTTACGTTTTGATTTCCTTTACCTTTCGTATTATTTTATTCCCTGCACGTTGATCTTATTTTTTTTCCTGCACTTTATCTCTTTCGATTTCAAAGTCAGTTTTGTCTTCTTCTTTACTTTACTTGCAATTGTCGCACCTTGAAAAATCATCGAAAATACGACCCTCGTGCAAAAGGCGCAGAAGGATATTGAGGTTCGACAGAGTCACCACCGAACTTTATTTATCCCAAAAGAGGGAAAGGAAAATATCGAGAAAACCTTTAAAAGAGATAAGAGCATGGTCGTCGCAACCACATTCTGGGTTCGAGAGTCGGTTACATAAGAGGAAGGTATTAGCACCCCCTTACGCCCGTTGTACTCAACGGGAACCTCTTAATTCAAATTGTGATGAACGTTAGTTAAGCATATTTGTTTTCTTCTCAATGATAAATATAAAGCGGTAATATAAAAGAAATCGATGCTAAGGGGAAAATGGGTGGCTTTAGGGTAAGGTGTTCGCCAAGGATTGGGAACCTTGTGCCTACGTATGCTCATTCGGACGAGAATAAGGAATCAGAGCGCTCGTAGTTCGACTACAGGGAATGGCGGAAAAAGATGGAAGTGTGACACAAACGGTGGAAAAAGAAAAAGTGTGCTCGCCAAGATCAGAGTGTCCGTAGTTCGTGGATACGACCACGAAAAAAGGTTTGTGTTTTGATGTTTGGTTTGGATGACGATTACTCGTAGCTTAAGAAAGACTCCTCGGACCCAAGTAATCGGGAGAGTGACTCAAAGGCTTGACTCTCTCTATCTCTTTTTCATCTAACTGATTGAAAAAAGTTTTGATTGGTTATCGAGTTGTAAGTGTTTTAGAGGCGTCAATTGCTCACACACGAGTAAGAGAACTCACACCCAAACAACTGAAGAGAGATCAAAGGCTTAATCCCCCTCTTTTCCACTTTGAAAAGAGTTTTAATAGTTGTTAATCGTTTTGAAATTTGATTGAGAAAATTCGCTTGACGTTGGATCAAGGGTTTGTTTGTATGCGAAGAGGTTGATTGCGAGCCAAAAGGCACTCGGCTTAAAAGTTTGTTTCGAAAATGGATGGACGACGAATCGAGGATTTGATTGAAAAAGGTGTGAATCGATCCTAGTCCCTAGGGGTGCTCCTAGTAACGAAACCACGAAGAAATGTGCGAGTGTGTGCATTAGGTTGATGGTGAATACTAAAGAGCAATCGACTTACAAGGGTGTTATGAAAATGGGCTCGGCGGCAAATCGAGAATTAGTTTGAAAATGGTTTAGTTTGAAAATGCTAGTCCCTAGGGGTGCTCCTAGTAAACAAACCACAATCAAAGCAAGTAAAATGCGTACATCGGAATGGGAGCGGGGTACATGTAAGTTACACGGGATTGCATGAAATAAATGGGCTCATTGTCAGGTAGCCCAAGAGGAAGCCGTGTGAGTGCGAGGTGTCCTAAACTAAGCCATGAGCAAGAGTCGGACAAAATCTCCTTGTTAGGGTTTCTGTACAAAGTCCAAGTTCCGTTGCTCGGAAAAGTAACCAACATTCCACCAATTTAGTCTTTTAGGGTTTCGATATTTTTAGCGTGTTTTGAAATGGCATAAACAAAATATGAATAAGATATGAAATGAATATGATATGAACATATGAATAATATAAACAAGATATATCGACAGAAAGGTAAATCAAGAATATATTAAGCGGAAATTAAAGTTAGTGGTTAGTGATTAATCATTAATAGTTATTGTATCGGATTAATCGGGTCGACTATAGCGCTAAACCATCTTAGCACAATCTATGATGAAGATCATTCTATAGGAGGTCACGGATGATGATGTTGGTGCTAAAACACGATGGAGAAATGATGTTATGTATCATTCTCGAAGAAATCGTGCCATGCAAAAAGAAAAGCGGATGATCTCTTCTTAATCACAAACTTTCATCGATTAATCGAAGGTAACCTATCACGATTCCAAAGTATAGAAATTGATCTCAACGCTCATTCACTATAGATTTGAAATTATGAAGGTTAAGCATCCTCAACAACCAACATTCGCGATGTTAAAAACTTCATGGACCAAGATCGAAAATAAAATAAAAAATTAATGTGAAAAAAAATAGAAATCAAAATGGAATGAGAAAAGTCAAAAAAGAAAATGGTATAATCTTAATCATGGATTTTCATCGATGAATCGACAATCCACGACTCTTAGATGCTCATCGACCAATAATAAGATTAAAAAATTAAAAGAGAGATCGAAATGGAAATTGAAATATTAAAATGACGAACTTAAAAAAAAAAACTAAAATAATAATATACTAAAAACTCATGTTAAAACTTAAAAGAAGAAAAAAGCAAACTTAAAACCATATTTAAAAAAAACAAAAGAAAATGAATGAAAGTGAGGGGAAATTCATGACTTATGGTCTGCATAAAGAAGTCGTGAACTTCATATGGGCTCAACTTTAAGCCCAGATCTACATAAAAAAACTACAAGAATAAACAAAAAACAAAATATGGGCTTAGTAGCCCACACGAAATACTTAAACAAAGGGATGGAAAGAAAAAAAACTTCAGCAACAAAAGAACCGGAGGATCTTCTTGCTCTCTCCATTTAAAACGAAGTGAGGGCATCAACGACGACGACATGGTTAGTAAGCAACATCAAACGGTTTTGAAAAAAAAAATTGCTCAGAAGCCAATTGCTTCATCATCGCATCAACTTCACTATTATAGGAAGAAGAACGAATTGAGAGGAAAAACAAAGTCAAAGCGTTTGACCTTCGCTCGAGTAAACTGTATTCGTCTCGGGTTCTATTCGTTTTGGGTTTGATTTGTGTTTCCTCGACTCAAGTTTGTTCACAAAGGTTTGTAATTCAGATTTGTTTCTCTTTTTAGTTCTACTTCATCTCCTTGCTCTCTCTGCACGTTATTTCTGTTCTAGGTTTATTGGGTTTTGGAATGGGTGTAGTTGTAGAGTTGAAATTGAAGGTGAGTGGTTGTTTTTGTTTAGGGAAAAATGACGGTGAAATTTCTTTTAAAAAAGTTTTGTGTGTGAGGTGAAGGTTGAATAAAGGTTTTGGATTTGATTTTGGCGGCGTCCTTTTGGCTTCAGAAAGCTTCTCGGAAAGAATGGAGAGTGACTCTTATTTATAGTGTGAGGAGGTGAGAAATAGGTTGCCATTTTGTAATGGTGAATTGTTGGAGTAAGCTCTAATAGCCATTCAGTATTGGTTGTATATGCTTTTGTATCATGACCTTGATATCTATTATTTGTTAATATATATACTTGCTAGGCATTGTATTTATTGTTTTATTTGTCTATGACATAATAAAGTCCTTAGAATAATTAGTCTATTAATGACCTGTTAAGTGTGGCTTAATCATGAGACCTCATTAAACATAAAGACATTATTCTTAAAGTATCTGTAGTCAAGCTTTATTGTCAAATAGGACAACAGTAATCCATATAGACTATTATGTGAGTAGACTGATGACTGTATCTCACAAGTCATGGATATGAGATATCAAGTCTTCACGTAGGTATAAATATTAGGAGTAATATTTATATTGGATTGACCCACCTTGAGAATACTACATAGTTTTTTATGTAAGTGTCATAAGTTATTCTCATAGTAATAGTGATGTATCCCACCCTTCGACCTGAAACCACTATGGACCCTAGATGTGGAGTCGAGTGCTTTATTGCCAATCAAACGTTGTCCGTAACAGGATGACCATAAAGATGTTTTATGGGTGCTTTACAAATCATGCTGAGGGACATGAGTGACCTATATGGAATTTGTCCCTCCTACATATACTGAAGTAATATATGTGGGTCCCTTGATAGAGTATGACTGTAAAATGCATGGTCGTGCTCAAATGAGTCGATATGAGATATTGGACTTATTTGATGTTATCAAGTATACTCAGGGATCAAGGAATAAAATATTGGATTATGCAAGGGTGACACATTTTATGTCTTGTGTTCAATATAAATATAAGGGTAAAAGGATAATTATACATATGATCATTATCACATAAAGGTTATGTCAGATCAAACGACATTCTCGTGACTTGAGTAGCAGTGATGTGTTACTAGATACCGCTCACTGTTTATAATATTAAATAGGTAATTTAATATTATTGCCAACGTTACGAGAACCTATAAGGTCACACGCAAAGAGTACTGATAATGGAATTGACGATTAAATTAAATAAGATTTAATTTAATTATGTGTTAATAGTATTTAAATTGTTTAGTACATTAACACATATATAATTTATTTGATTTAAATAAATAAATGAGAATTAACAGTTGATTAAATTAAATATGATTTAATTTAATTAATATTTTATTTTATTTTATTAAAAGAGTTTAATTAAATATAAATAATATCTATTTAATTAAAATCGTTTTAATTAAATAAGATTGGGCTTATTTTGGAAAAGCCCAAAATAAGAGCATTAGGGTTTTAGAAGCTCTCTATAAATAGACAAGATCTTTCCCCTACCAATCCTAATTGTCAATTTTCTCAGAACTAGAGACAGCTAGCACCATGTTCCACTTTGTACTCGCGTGGACTTCGTAGAGACGATGGTATTTTCCACGTTCGTGATCAAAGCTAAAGCACGCTTTAAGAGGTAATTCAGAATCCTTATTTTGTGTTTGATTTGTGATTGATGGTTTAATCAAGATCCGTTCATCGGGATTATTCCGTTAAGAGGATATAATTTTGAAAAAAATCCTCTTAAATCCCAACAGTGTTATCAGAGCTTCGGTTTTGATTAAATCATTAATTCAAATTTGTTTATTTTTATGATGTTTATATGTTGATATATTCATCACTATACAATATCCTTTTGAAATTGTTTCAATATGTGTGTCGTAGGTGTGATATAATGTTCTTGGATTCTGTTATGTGATTAAGAACATTATCATTTATGTATATGAGGCCCCTTATATGTTGTAACCGCGTTTCTAATTATTTTGCCAAATTATTATATCACGCTTCAATTGCTGCACTGTTTGCTACGTTGATGGCAACAATAAGATAGAGCTTTTGTAAAGCAGTTGGATCATATGCTTTTAAGAGGTATTTTATCTCTATTCCTATCAAAATTACGGTAACCAGACAATAGCTACATGCTGTTACGACAAAGGTTACAGTTTGTTAATTATTATAATTTAATATATATATATATATATATATATATATATATATATATATATTAACAATATTTATAGTAATAGTTTATTATTATAAATAATAATAAAGTTTTTATTATTTAAAATTAAATATTGATATCATGTGTTTGTATAATTTGGATGTCCGTTGTTGACTATGCTTCGAAATCTGACATTAGTATGGTGAAGCAGCGATACTTCGATCATCCATAAGTGATATAAATATAATTGATAAATTTATATACGATATAAATATTTCTAATGCTAAGTCAGGGTATTTGATACGCTATTTTGTTCCGTCCATTAATTAGTGTAATGATTGTTATACATTTAAAAGATCAATGTGCATCTGCTTTGGAATCCGACATTTGTATGGTGAAGCAATGACATTTTGATCAATCATATTGAATAGTCGATCATTACGTTTTGATGGTATGAACATTTTGCATTAATGTTTGTGACGGCGCAAGAGTTGTGCCTTTAGGGTTCGCAAAAAGCGTCATGTGCTGAAGCATCAATATTTATAATTTGATAATCTATTATTATTTATTGTTTAATCATTTATTATTAAATAAATTGGTATACGGTTATGACCTTAGATTTTAGTGTTTGTTTATTTTAAATACGACCTGCGTGTCGTGGTTTATTGTAATTAAATATGACCTGCGTGTTGTGCCATTTAATTATTATTTTATTTATTTAAATATTATAAATTGTTCGAGTTCAAGAGTTGAAGAGAAGACAACGCCAAACGATGATGCCGGTGGAGAGGCTTGAGAAGCTTGCTCGTGGGTCAAAGAATTGTAATAGATTAGTTTATTTAATTCTTGCTTTTTAGGTGGTCATAATTGTATTACCAAGTTTTATTTTATGTATGTGATGCGTGAAATGTATGTTTATATGGGTGTGTATAAGATACACAATTATGTGAGTGTATGAGATACACAAACTAGTTAGATCAAATTTAATTAAAATCCCTTCAATTAAATATTAAGTTAATTGCTTTGCAAAATTTAACACTCATCAAGACTAGTATCGAATAATGTAAGTTTCGCCTAACGTGAGGTGCATGTTTTATATTAGTAAGGTGCGATGGGATTAATGTAATATCCAACTGCTAAATTTTTGAGTTTGACTTAATTAAACTAATTATAATAGGATTATATATGTTTAGAAGCAAGAG